>JAXCHO010000102.1:10242500-10277500 GCA_036630365.1 Acanthiza pusilla | reverse complement strand
GGAAAAAAAAGTTAAGGACAAGTTTGTTTCATTTTGGTCTTATAACTTGTGTGGGGGACTGGGGGACTCAGAAGGACAGGGCCAGTTTGGTTCAACCAACAGCTGCAGCCAGGAAAACTGATAAAATTGTTTGTGATCTGCTGATCAGGGGCCTCGTGGGTGAGGATGCTCTGGGAAGCTGTAGGCTTCCAAGCAGGGGGAAAAATAGAAGTCTTTGCCTGGAAAAAATGTCCATGGCTTAAAATAGATGATACCCCCAGACCTGTTTTTAACCAGACGTGTACTCCATGTCACATTCCCATTCAGCTGCGATTAAGTTTTAAGTGGCTTTATGGAATCTCATCTGAATCCCTCAGTTTGGTCTTTTCTGCCTTTGTGAACATAAACCCTGTGTGTGTGTTCACAAGGTTGCTCTTGCTTCAGAAGAGACAGTGATAGCCAATCTTGAAATAATCCCTTTTCCCCCTCTAACTATGGGATATAGGATTGGTTTCTTTAAAACACAGGAGGTTACGTATGGTTGGAAAGGGAATTGGCCCCAAGCACTGCACTGGTTCAGGAGAATGAGGAAAGGAGAGCGCAGTTAAGCTGTGGGTAGTAAATGAATGTTTTTGTGTTTTACCCCTGCCATCTCCAAACAGGCTGTGCTCCCATGTACCTGCTGGAAAGCCTGCAGGAGAAGTCAGGGGTGTCCCTACTCAATCCTGACCCCCAGCATGGGAATAACCCTTCCCAAGGCTGTGCTTTGGGTGCCACCGGAGGCATTTTAAACCCATGTTTAAACAGGGTCACATGCAGGAACAGAGGCGTTTATCAGAAAGCAAAAAATCTGGCATTCAACTGGAGACAAATGGAGTGGCTTTGTTAATTTAAATGATGGAAAGCAGCTCTGTGTAGCCTGCAAAAGGGGTAGAGGTTGAACCAAAATTTACCTGTGCCTGCTTATCCTCCAGCATCCACTACCCAGCCAGGCAGACGTGATGAGAAGAGCATGGCTTGGGCTGGTGTTGCTTATATTTAACTTCCCCCTTGGTTTGATAGGAGGGGAATTGCTCTTCAGAGGGTAGCGCAGGATTGCAAAGAAGCCCCCAAAACAAAAATCTCAAACCAATTGCCCTATCCAAACTGAGCCTGGATAACAAGGAAGCATTGGGAAGGAGAAAGCCTTTTTGTTTGTAAAGAACTTGTCAACCTTGTAAAATAGGACTAAACAAGGGTGTTCAGTGGTGCTTGCAGTGAGATGCTGGGAATGGGGTCCAGCTCTGTCGGTCCTGGCCAGGCCCCCTGGGAAGCCGGCAGGAGCCGCGGCAGTGGCAAAGCCACGGGGAGAGCAGACCCTGCTCTCTGTGCAGCTCTTCAAGGGCTGCGTGTTTTCCAGGGTTGATGCCAAGTGCAGCGTGGTTGGGCTTGGTTTATTATTTTTTTTTCCCTTTTCTGTGGTGTTTCTGTGTGCCTCCCTGCTGAGAGGTGGCTCTTTTGACATGTTGTTATAGTGATGGAAGGAGCATGGATACACATTCCTCCGCTCCGCGCGCGAGACATATGGGAGCCAGATTGTACCTGTCACAAGTTGCCAACCTGCATTTCTGGGGTATAAGGGGACACGTTCCCAAGGGAATTTCCGCTTGACGTTCTTGATTGCTTTGGCTAATATTTACTTTCTGACCTTTCCATTAGCAGATCCGGCATGCTGCGGTCGGTGCTGCTGCGGGAGGGGGAATGTCCAGCTTGCACCAACATTGTTGGAGATTCACCCATGGAAGGGCTTAGGCACTGGACCCATTGTAGGGGAAAATTTGACTCTCCAGCTCAGTCCTGGATATTTATTCTGTCACTTTAAGAGATGTTTTCCACCTGAAGTGGCTGTTGGGACCACTCAGATGTGGAGCGTCCACAGCCAGAGCGCAGAGGAGAGTTGGTTCAGATTCCCTTGGTTATTCCAGCTTGGTCACGGGGCCACGCTGCTTTGCTGGAGCCATGCATGAGTGTTGGGATGTACAGGACATCCCATTCCAGCCTGGCACCCTTGGAGGAATGTGGCAAACCTTTGCTGCTGACTCCTTTCTCAGGGGTCCCATGGAGTGAGCACGTGCCTCTTGCGCAGGCTGTTAAATCTGACTGCTCCTGAAAACACTTGCATTTGAAAATTAATTTCAATTTTATTGGAATAATCAGTATTATTTTAGAAAATCCATATATCATCAACCTGAAGCTATTTGCAAGGGTTTTCAGTTTACTGAATTAAAGAAAAAAAAAAGAAAAGAAAAATTCTTTGGGTTCTGCTCCCGATTGATAGAAGCATTTTTAACTGTCAAAATTGCCAAATCTGAAAACAAAAGCTATAGCTCTGAACCATGAAAAGGGAAAGGCAGGTAGGCATTTCCCAATTTCCCATGTCTGGATTTTACTTTGTTTGGGGGATAGAGGGGGAAAATTCATCTTGCTGTGTGAATTTAGCTGCTTGTGTAACTCTAGAGCCAGGATGATCTTTCTGAGCTAACCCTGAGTGTGCTGATCCAAGTTCCTGGGCCAAGTTTTGAGGGAAAACCTTGGTCTGGTAGAAAGGCCACTCAGAGCAGGGGAGCTGCTGGACCCAAACTCCCCCAGGCTGGTGTTGCAGGTCACTTCCAGTGCCAACCAGCAGAGCAGAGATGCCAGTGGCACCAGGGAGACCTGCACTGCTCCAGGCTGGACATTGTGTCCTCCACCAAGCCTCTGGGATTGTGGTGCTGCTGAATCAGAGAAAAAAATTACAGCTTTCCAAATTGCACATCATTCCTCCTGTGGCCGTGGCATTCTGGGATGCAGGAAAGACACTCAGAGCCTTAATTATCTGTGTGTGCAGCAGAACAGGAGCTGTGAAAGGAGATGCTGTAGTCTGGGAACCAGTAAACGAAAGAGATATCCCCAGGAACTGTTTGTTATGGAAAAATTTTGCTCTTGGACCAATGCTGCCAGCTCCCCCCTGCTTTCTGCACGTGGGCTGTGTTTGCTGTTCATTGTATCAGAGTGGTCCTGAGAGGACCCTTGGCACAGGACTTGGTGAGACCAACTTAAGTCCAAGCTTCTCAAAATTTTTAAAAAATAAAGCAAACGGGGGTGGGAGTATGGCAGAAGCCTGCCCTGGGTTGAAAAGCTCCACTTGGATGTTTTGGTTTGGGAAGAGGCAGCAGAGGAAGGGAGTGGGCGAATGTGAAGGAAACGTTACCAAACCAGCCCCCACACGCATATTTCATCCTATCGTTATCAAAGTTTTATGAGCATCTGGTCTTGGCCCCAAAATCTATTCAATTGAGGGATTTTTTTTTAATCTATCTGAGTTTGACTACAAGCAGAATCTGCTATAATTTTCTCTCTTTTCTTCCTTTCCCTCTATTGATTTTACCTGGGCTGGCTTTGCACAGGCAGATCTGCGAGGGCCTGGGCTCCAGCCCGGCTCCATGTGCAGCACATAAACCACGTGTGACATGGAGTGGCTGCTCACAGATTTTATTTCCCAAGAGAGAATTTATTCAGGAGTGTCTCTGTAACTTAAAAACACTTTCTCAACCTTTCAAAGCCAGAGCAAACGGTGGCGCAGGGCTTGGCAGCATCGAACAGAGTGGGGAGGAAAAGGGCAGGGAGAGGTGGGAATGGGCAGGAAGAGCCACTTTTGTGCTATTTCTCCACAAAGCCAAAGTTGTATGAATACTTGGATGAACTTCTGGACACATGCTCCCATCAGTTGTTGAAGAAGATCTTTTTGTTTCTTGACAGCTGATTATTTTCTTTTTTTTTTTTTTTTTTTTTAATTATAGATTTGTTTGATGATTTCAATGCAGTGATAATTTTTCTCCATCCAGAAAAATCCTCAGTCCTGGGACGCAATGAACTCATGGCTGAGTTCAATCTTATTTGACTTGTGGGTTATTTCAAATAGTGTCTTAGGGTTTGTTTTTAAGAAGCAAAGGAAAAAGGAAAGGAGAAAGGAGAAAAAAAACAAAACGGGGGGGGGGGTCTGAGTAGGTCAGCTCCCATGTTATATTCAACTTTTAATTTCAAGATGCATTTGCAAAGTTCTGCCAGGCCTGCAAACCCTGGAGATTTTGAAGCTCTCGGGGAGTTTTTAGGAAAGCTTTCTGGTGCAGGTCTGAGGTAGCCAGACGTCCTGAGATGTTACAGGCAGATAGGGCTCCCAGCGAGCTGCTTTGACAAGTGGGTTTGCTCAATTTAAGGGACTTTATCCCTCAGTCCAGGCAGCTTAACGTGGAATGAACATCTTATTTCACATTTATACAGCTTTAAAACCATTTGCATTTTTAGCAATCTTTTTTTTTTTTCCTTTTAACATGTTCAACAATACTCTCCCTTCTGTGCCTATAGAGGGAGGGGAGCTGGTTGGAGAGGTCTTGGATGTGCTCCCACATTTGTGCCGCAGTCCCTTCCAGCAGCTCTGGGACCACAGGCAGGTCAAGAGGGAGAACTATTCCATGAACTGCTGGTGTTTTTCCAGAAATATCTCCCTGGGCATCCTGGCCCCATGCCGCAGATGGCTCCCAGCCAAGGGCATTGGGAGCCACTGGGAACTCCCACCTGATTTCCAATAGAGTGCTAAACCCTGGGCCTTTCTTAAAATCCTGCTCCAGCACTCAGAACTTCGGGCTATTTCACAAATCCTAAAAGCACAGCTAAATTTCCCAAGAAAGGGTCTCGAGTGCGGTGACATCAGGGGGAGTGACCCGACTTGTTTGGCTGTAATTTTATATATCTTACTTAATATATTTAAGATATCTATTTACATACCACACTGAAACCCAGCTTCTGCTGCCTCTGACTTGCATTTGTGCTGAGAAGGTTCCAGTGCTTCACCTTGCCCCAAGTATTAAGTGTCAGTCTCCCTCCTCCAGAAAAAGACCATGAGTCCCTGAAACTTCACCGCTAAAACGCATGGGATGTGCAAGGGAGGGAAGAGAAAAAGAGTCTCCAGCTAAAAATATCCGATGTTAAACATTCAGGTTGGCCAAATAGCAGATAAATAAATAGTTTAAATATTTTCCAGGTCTAATTGTCCCTGTATTTAGTCTGGGCTTTACTTTACTGAACAAAAGTAAAAACAAGTAAAGTAGAGGATAAGCATAAATAGCTGGATTCTGCCAGAAATATTTAGAGTTTCTGCACTGCAGGAACCGTGCATGGGTTTGTTTTTTACTGGCTCCAGCCCTTTTGTTGGAACATTTATATATTTCTTGTATCTAGTTAAGTACAGCCAGACTGCTCTGTGATTCCCTGAGTGCAAACAGCCCAGAAAGTGAGCAAAGGTAGGAAGGAGAAGCAGGAATTCCAAACCTGTCCTCCACCTCAACCAGAGTCTGTGGGATAGAGCTACTCACCTTCAGGAGCATCATAAAAGTTAAAGAGCTGACAAAATGGGCATTTAGAAAGTATGAAAAAAAAACCTTAGGGAAAAAACAAAAGTAGAAGGACTAAAGACTTGGTTGAACAAAAGTGGGAATGGCCACCTCACAGAAACAGCCAGCCTTACGTTTTACAGATGCCGCACTTTTTGTTCCAGAAAAAATTATGCAAATTTGAACAAAAAATGAAAAAAAAATTTAAAAAGCAATTTGTGCCAGCATTTTTACATTGCCTCTGATTGATCCCAAATGCTGCTCAGAGATTGGTGCTGCACGGTGGCATCCGGAGTATGGAGTCTGGGATAGAGCTTGGAGCAAGGCAAGCCCTGCCATGGGAAAGGCACTGGAAATGCAGAACCCTTCAGGGTCATTCTGACCATTTGAATATTTCTGATTAAACAGGAACAGAGGAAAACAGTTTCCTGGTAGTAATGTGAATATTCCCAGAAAAAAATCAATACTCTCTCCTGGAAAATTTTAGTTTCACAGGAACACCTTTTTGCACTGGAAAAATTGGTTTGATTTAAAGTTCTTAAGCTAGTCCCATGATAGATTGTGGCATCTTTTTTAAGTGGACCTATGGAAATCTTTTGCAGAAAAGTGATAAGGATAAGTTCTTCCTTTCCCTGTGAGGAAGAATAATGCTATCCTGAAATTCTGGGAAGCACTAGGACAAACTCTGTTTTCCTTAGAAAAAGAATTTTATTCCCTATTTTATAGCTTGATTGCAACTTTGTGAATAGAAGGATGAACATAAGGCTTTGATTCAGACTCTCAGAACCAATTATCCTAGACAATTTTGTGTCTCGTAAGCTCTACAAAAATATCTTGTGATGTCCTGGTGGGAGGACAAGATATCATTTTTGGATTTTCACTTGACCTGCAAGGACAACAGGACTGGACTTTTCTTCCCAAAGGACCTTGGGAATGTGGCTGCCAGAGCTGGAAAGAGCCAGCTGGGATGCTGGGTGTCTTTGAAAGACATTAGGACTGTGCTCTAAAGTGAAGCCATGGACAGAACCCCATGGTCTTTTTAGGAGTCAGAAATACTGGTGATGCCTCTTGCACGTTGCAGCAGAGACCCAAGATGATTTTGGAATGTTGGTCTCAGTGAAAGTGTAACCATTCCCAGAGCAATCACCACCAAATTAAAAAAATAGCGTCAGGAAGAATTATTACTTGAGGGTTTTTAGCAATTACTCAAGTCAACATCATTTGCTGAAGGGGGTAATTCTTTATTGGATTGTGGTTTGACTTGAATTTGTTCTTTTTCCATTCCTGTTGTGCAACCTTCCCTTAATTCCTAATTTGCTTTTCTAGCCACTTTTCTTAGAACAAGTAGCAACCCAAGTAAGTTTTTGCTGCTTTTGGTGCCTGTTGCTCGCAAAAATCCAGCCAAGGGAGGGAGGGAAGCCTGAGTTGTCTTGTACATCCCTAAAATCCTGGTTGCATTTTTTTGACCTGCAGTAGATTCCTGTTGCTCAAACCCATTTGCAGGTCTGCTGGTGTCACTTTTGGCATCACTGGGTGTGTTGGGTTAAATTTTGCTTCGGTAACCATGAAGAGCATGGGCATGAAGGGCACACTGGTAATGCCACAGAGCCGCTGTGCCAAATGGCTGCATTGAGCCTCCTGGGCAGCATCAAATGAACTTGCCTGGCTACCAGAATGGAAATTGGGAATTGCTGCCAGCTCTGCTCAGGCTTAATTTCTCTCTGTTGCTGTGTGGCACCACCCACCCTCAGGGAGGTAGAGATGAGATATAGCATAATCTCACCAAGCACAGTTGTCCTCGAAGAGGTGCTTGGGGGAGTGTACAGACCCAAGATCCAAAGGTGAAACCAACTCTTACTGTGATTGTTGTGAACTTGCCAAATTCCAGGCACCTTTAGGCTAAATGTGAATATCAAACACCAAATTATCTCATCCTATAAGAAATTTTAGTGTTCTATGCGCTCTAAAAATACCCTTTGTTATCCACGAGACTGTCCTGGTTGAGGTTAATACCGTACAATACACTCCAACCCTCAAATTCAGGTTTGTGTTCTCATGTTCAATACTAAAATCAAAGGGACAGGAGGAGGATTGTTTCCCATGGCTGAAGAGCAAAGCAAATGCATTAGCTTAATAGTATTAGTTGTGAGATGCAGAGATAAGAGAGGTGGGTGGGGAGCAGCAGTTCCCATCTGAGCCCTAATGGGGACTGTGGGAAAACTTCAGTGAGCAAACCCCAAACCGGGAGAAAGTCGTTGCAGCTGAAACCCATTACACACCCCAGCTCAGTCCAGGTTTGTGGGGGTTTCGCAAACCTTTTGATGAACCTGGGCTGAGTTTTTGAGCTAATCTGGCCTGAGTTAGAGAGTCAGGTGGAAGTGCTCTTGTTTGGGCTGAGTTATGCTCTGTTTTTGAACTCGAAAGCCAATGTGAAATTTAGGATGTGAGAAACCGACACAGACCCAGAGAACTGAAGAAGATGTTTACAGAGCAATGTAAAACCAGGAGATCACCTGATTCTCCCCGTATCATTTCGTTAAATTTGGTGTGATTCATGGCTACATTTAGAAGGGCTCAGCCAATTCTTGTTTATGCCTTTTCTCAGAAATTCTCATTTATGCACTGTTTCAGTCACATTGTTGGAGGGCAGATCTGCTTTAAACACTCAGAGTGTCAATGAAATGAAACCAAGATAAAATAAACTTTCCAGGTTCTATTATAACTTCTTCAGTGCAGAAAGAGTATTTCTGCTGATTCAAACCCAGACAAAGCAGCACAGAATCACAGAATGGTTTGGGTTAGAAGGGACCTTAAAGATCATCTATTTCTATCCTCTCATTCATGGCCATATTATTTCCTTCAAGAACAGTGGAGCTTTGTGGGACAACCTCTGTCCTACCTCAGGGCATGATGAACGTATGTCCCACAGTGTTTCTTTCTCCTCTTTGGTGGCATCTTTGTCAAGGTGCCTCTCCAGGTGCATATTTTCTGTGCAGTCCTTTTCCATGCAGATGCTGCTGCACAAAGGAAAAGCCAGCGAGCGACATCCATAACTCCTGGATCTTGCCCTGCTTTTATTACCTGGGCACACGTTACTGCATGCCTTACACCTGCTGAGGAGGTGGGTGGTCTTTCCCTCCACCATCTTCAAGGGGAAAAGGTCATCTGGTGGAGCAGGAAAGCTTGGACCTGCCTGGTTTTGGGTTTTCTTTCCTTTTCTGAGAAAATAGTACAGAAAAAAAATGTGGAAAGTCAGAGTTCTGTTCAAATGTTCAGCCAGACTGTCAGCTGGTTTTGTTTAAGGGAATTTCTGCTGAATCCTGACGAGCTCGGCCAGGTGATGCTGGCAGTGTAAGCACGTGGCTACTTGCAGTCGAAATATGAAGTTGGCTTTATGCTTTAAAAAAAAATGAAATTAAAAGTATTTGCTGGTTTCAGAAGAGTGTGTCCTGTGAATGAAATGCTTTGCTTTAGGGTGATATGTTGTGACTTCTGAAAATTTGAAATACCTGTTATGGATCAGCTCGCACTTAGTGGGAACTGTATTTGTCAGGCGTTGATTGAGGTTGCAAATCAGTATTCTCCAAGCCTGGAATTTCCAATGGGGAGTCAGATAGCTGCAGAAACATCAGTTTTAAGAATAAAATAAAATGAAACAAGCAGTAATAAGAAAAAAAAAGTACTTGACAGGCAAATTTGGTGTTACACGTTCTGCATTTCTTTTCAGTCTTTCAAATTTTCTGAACACTATAATTTGTTTCTAGTGTTAGCATCACTATCATCAAAGATGTTGGACTCTATTAGCTCAGCTGTCTAAGGGATGTCTTTTTAAAAAGTAAGAGAGTAGGGGAAAAAAAAACCCCACCCCACCAACAAGTTCAGCCACTTGAATTTAAGCATAATCACTTTTCTTACCACGTCTCTCATTTGCAATCAAGGCAAAGACAACAGGAGAAATCTCAGTCAACTGCTCGCTCACCCCAAGACAGGCAGAGAGGTTTTGCATTAGTTATGGCTTTGCTGAGGTTACCCTTGCAAGGCAGGAATGCTGTGTGGAATGACTTGTGCCACAGCCTGGACTGAGATTCGGGTTAAACAAAGCCTGTCATTTTATGTGGCGGCTCAAAAATGCCTCTCGGGACGTTTCTTTCTACCCATTGTTTTTCCTGGGGTAGGGGTGTATGGGTCCCTCCCTCCAGACTTGTCTCTAATAGCAGCTTATTCAGTTAAAAACAGTGCAGATGTAGGAGGATGGGTGTGGAGAGTAATGGATGATCACCCCTTAGATGGAGGAAAAGGTGTGGATCCTCCTGGCCAAGGCTCTAAACTGGAATAGAAGAAATTGAGGTAAACCTTAGTTTTGATATGATCTCCCTTCCTCAGCATGCCATGGCCATCTTCTTAGACGCTGATGTTGGTCCTCCCCTTCTGTTTTTTCTGTATTAACTATGGCAGCGTGAGGGACCGATGGTGGGCACTGCTGCCATGCAGGTGTCCTGCTCCTTGTCTGGAGCCATGGCTGGGCCTGGAAAATGCCCCCTTGGCTCCAGAGTTACTGCCTTTCCCTGCTAGAGGTCAACAAATGATTCATTGTCATGTCCTGGTCTTGCTTTGCCTCTTTTCTGTGTGCAGTTATCGGCAGGATACAAACTTGGTCAGGTGAGTTATTTATTTGAAATGATTTATCAATTAGCTCTGCTGCTGAATTAATAAGTAGTTCAGGTTTGCATATGGAGTTAAATCAGAATGCAGGTTGTCTTCAAAGCTGGATGGGGCACATGGCATTTTTCTGTTTGGTTGGAGGAATAGAACTCTTTCAGACTGGTTTTAATGGCCAACGTGGAAACTACAGCGTGGAATTTTAACTTTCTGTGAGTACGCCTCACATCTGCTTGAAATTTTCTCGATTTTGGTGCAATCCCTGATGGTACCGTCTCGCATTGGGATAGTCAAGGGAAACAACAAGGGTGACACAAAGCCAGCCCAAACTGACAAAACAAAGTTTCAGTGAACATTCCTAGGAGATATTCGCTATACACCGGTGTCACTCATGTCTGCTGTTAATATTTCAAAATGTGGGGGGTTTTATGCAGAACATGGGACAAGGACTTTTTAAAAATGTTAACATTCCAACTTTTTTTTAGGTTTTAGAGTATATCCCACTCAATTAATATATCAGAAATTATGTTCTCATGAAAGCCTCTACATAAAATGAACACGACAGAGAGTGAGGATGACTCTTTCCCATTGCTAATACTCGACTAGGAAAAGAAAAGAAAATCCTATGTAAATGCCTCCAGTGCCTCTAATGTGATTTGCTTCACTATGTACTAGATACCGAGGGATATTAGACCCATGGGAGATCCTTCAAGGAAATGGAGATCGCTTGTGTGGTCTCTGCTTCCTCTTGATTTTGTGCTGTTTGGTATATGAGATGTCTTGGGGCAGGGTCTTGGAGACCCAGCACCTACTGGATCCAATGGATTGCGGAAGATGCAATGCAGTGCGAGAGAGAGAAAGTCTGTCGTGACTGAGCCACAAGTCATGGTAATGTGCTGTAGTATAATTTGTTCCTCACGGAAGAATTACAGGATTTAGGATGGATATACGTCAAAATGAATGGTTTGCTGCAGGAAAGTGTGTGGGATGAGATTGGGTTTAGTCAAGTAGGGAGAGACACAGGGGTTTGGGTTTGTTTCCATTAGGAGGAAGACAGCAGGAGATGGTGGTGGGGACAGGGAGGTGATTGCCCAGGGCAATGGGTAATGAATTTCCCAAAGTGGTTAATCTTTGTTTGCTTGTGGATACAGAGCCAGACCTTTACACGTTTTCGGAAATGTGTGTGTTGCAGATATATACAGAAAGCAACGTTTGTCCCCAAGGTGAGGAACATGACCGGGCCCAGATTCTACAATTGGTTGTGTTCCACTGGCTTTAGTGACTTTACCATCTTCATCCATGGAAAACATTTTTCTGATGCACTTGGAAACCTCCCCTCCAGTTCCTTAACTGTTTGCAATGACCTTTCTCTTTCAGTGAAAAATATAAGTTGTATTTTTAAATACAGAAATGCTGCTCTCGTGTCACTGAGCCTCTGGAGAAAGAGGCTCCGATGGGAACTCTGTTTTCTGCTGATTTTGGGGTGCATGGCAGCTCTGGCCTTCACTGCTTGATGGTCTGGGGGCTCATGTGAGGAGACGGTGACCCAAATTCCCGTTTTCTCTGCCTGACTCAGGTTAGGGCTATATTTCACATTAACCCCCCCAAAGAAATACACTATCTTGGAGAACCTCTGCCAAATATCTTAATGGCACTTGAGGTTTGGTCTGGTTAGTGACATCAAATGAAACAAAAGCAACTCCCTGACAATAGAAGAAGCCATTCCCATTGTGAGTGAAAATCATTTTCAAACATGAAAATGCACCAGCTGGGTCAAGTAATGCTTATGAAAAATTCTCAGGTGTTATTTTGATATGCTTGGCGAAGGAACTTTAATTTAATGGGACTCAGTTGAAAAGAACCAATCAAAGAACAGTGGAAAAGCTGAATGCCCAACATAAATACCTGCAGTTCCACCCAAACAATGCCATTGTTGGGCTGTAATCAGGAGAGGACTTTCAAACAATGCCTGGAGGCGTCCCTGGCCAGTCGGTGCAGGTACTGCGCTTGATGACTAATGCCTGGTGTGTATCTGGGTACACACATTACTGTTTACTAATCTTTTCCATTCTTAGTCATCCTCAAAAGACTCCTCAAAGCAGCACAGGGACGCCGGGCACTTTTTACAATAAGCCATGTTCTGTTTGTGATACAAGTTGCTGGATGCAGAATTCAACTTTACTGTAGCTGTGGTTCGCTTGAACGATCTTGACCTGATCTTGAAGGGTTTGAAAGGCTAATCCATTCATTCCTATTCCAGACATACACAGATTAGGCTTCTGTTGAAACAACTTGCACTTTTGAAAATAGCAACAAAACTGCAATCGGCTTTGCATGTGTCTTAAATTTCCAGCCTGGGGAATGATACTGGCCTTTGTGCCCTTCTTTTGCTCCCTTCCCGAGGAGCACAACTGTGCTGGTCAGCCACAGTGCACTCTTTCTAGCTGGTAAATTTGGCAGCTGGAGCTCCCAGGCATGACTTCTTGATTTCTAGTTTGGGTACACCGTATAGCTTCGGTACGAGGCTAACTGATGAGTTGTCCTGTGAGTGGGCTTCAAGTGCAATTTATCTTGGTGCAGCATTTACTTTCTTTTGCACAGTTTTAAACAAGTCTCTCAAAAAAACAAAAAGAAAGGGAAAAAAAGAGCCTGGTGGCTTTGAAATAGTTACTTCTCATTTCTCTTTTTGGGTAGCAGGTGAAAACAAATGTTTCACAGCCAGATCATGCACTGGAGCAAGTGGCATCTGGTCTATAGATCCTCATACATCTATGGACATATCCCCGCTGTCTCCACATATGTGCATGTGGGCACCTGCACCCAGCTCGGGGTGCCTGTGTTTAGCTGATGAGTTCTGATTAGGGGTTGTTAATTTTCACATTGGTCTGTGGCTGTGTCTCCTGTGCTGTGAGCTGAAGGTAATGGTGTGCTGGGGAGCCGTGCGCAGCCTACACGTGTGGGCGGCTGTTTGTTTGTGCCTGTGACCAACCATGAAGGTCAGAGCCTCGATGGGGCCGTGTCTGAACTGCCCTTAAACTTGGAAAGCAAAAATACAGTTGTCTCAAGGAGCAGGATCTGGATGGGGCAGTGTGGTCAGAGTCCATACAGAAGTGACAGCAGTTGTCGATCCCTCTGCGCATCTGCCAATCAATACACATGTGCAACCATTTACATACGTGTAGAACCATTTTATATACCCGTTCCATGGACATATGTACGTGCAAATTCATCTAATGCCAATCACAGAAGCACAGAATGGTCTGGGTTGGAAGTGACTTTTAAAAATCATCTAAAAACCATCTTAGAACTCTGGACAGTTTCCTTGTCTAACATGATGCTGCATAAACCTGACCAGTGGTCCGTGACTTGTCCAGCTCCATCCTAGAAATTATTTTCTTTGAGACTCATTCCTTTCATGCTGCAAAATTATGATCCCAGGTGCACAGTGGAGCTGTTGGTACTTTTTTCCTCTGTAAGCAAAGAGAGTTCTTGGGAGGCACGGGCTTCCCCTCAGTGTGTCTGGGACTTCACAAGCAAGGATGCCTTGTGCAAGGGGATGTGAATTAGTGACTGTCTCTGAATTGCTGGTTAAAAATGGTACTTTTTGGTGTATCTCTGCTGTTGGACCAGCCATGGAAAGGCACCACACCAAGGAGAGCTCCTCTGCAGTTGCTCGCGCCACCGCCTTGACCTAGGTGGATGTCTTGCCCAGGCTGGGATATCTCAGGGCTGTGAGTGGGGAAATTCTCCACAGGGCTGGAGATACAAAGAGTAATTCCTTGCTGCATATTTACAGCTGGCACGGCAACGTCGTGCCAGGCAGGCGGCCTATGCGGGCTGCATAATGAATGAGCGCCTTCCCTCCCTCCAGTGAGCTCCCGAGGCATTCAAGCCCTACGTCTTGACTTGAGACTACAGCAGCACGTCCTGCTCCGACCCTTCACGTGGGCTGCGTTACACTGACAAAGAAAAAGGCTTTTTGTATTGTCTCTGCCAGGCTGACCTTTAGAGTGTTTACTTTTCAATCAGCTTTAAGCAGGCGAGCTTGAACTCCCCGGCATGAGCAAGTTCAGCGCCGGAGTGCTCTCGCCCAAACATTTGCCAAGATAACGCCGAAGTGACAAATAAACACGAGTTGTTTTTACAGGTGTAAAATCAACAGATCAAATGCTGACCCTGGCCGTGGTGGTGAAGCGGGCCCGCGTTGTGTTTGAAGAATACCACTGCATCATTTACACTTGCAAACCCTTTGTAATCTTAATCTCTTTGTGGCTTTTATGTTATACTGGCCCCCCAAGGTTAAAGAAAGAGATTTAGACCTTAAACACAAATCCAGCCTTCAAGCTCTGGAATTATCTTTGCCTTTAAATGCAACTGATCAATGCCCATTTCTTTTGAAAATAAAACCCTTTTGAACCTTGAAAGCCTTCCACTGTTGAGCTATGTCTAAGTGCCACATGGGGAAATGGGCAGAAAAAAAGCCCATTTTTCCCTTAGTGCTTGCATTAGAGGTCCTAAAGTTCAGTCCAACGCAATCAATTTAATTGGCGCTAGCTCTAGTGACAAATTATACTGGTTTACACTCAAGTGTAGCACAGATTCCTCAAATGCTGGGAAAGAAGGGAGATACACTTCTTGGTCTCTACTTAAAGAGGGCAACAGTATTGGAAAAGGAGCACATTTAATTTATCACTGTCAGAGCAGGTGCAAAGTTTAATTCTAACTAAAAGCATTAAACAATTAACCCAGACAGTCAGGCCCTTCGGAAAACGCTCAGTTGCAGGGAACACATGGACCAGATTACCAATGGAAAAAAGTCATGGCTTCTCTTTCATTTAAATGAATATCTCCTACCACTTCAAAAAAAAAAAAAAAAAAAAAAAAAGGGGGAAAAAAAGGAAAGATGGAAAGAAAAAGTGATAGAACTTTATAGCCTTCTAAAAACTAGTGAATAAAATCTACGATGGGAAATTCCATCAGAGTGGCAGCAAATAGCTGTCTTTTAAGTAATTCATTGATCTTTGATACTCTATGAATTAGGGAATCTATAACCTACTGATACTATCTCTCTATAGTACACACATGTGCTTTTCAAAGTGCTTGGCTACTGTTTTCTTCTTCAAGGTAATGTGCTCCTTAGGCTGGATTTTATCCCTTTGGCATGTTGAAGCAACACAAGGGCTCTTTGCAAACCAGGCATGGCTTGCCCAGAGGCATTTGCAACCTGTGGTTTCGATTTTCATAGAGGAGATTCCCCCAAACTGAGGTCCCATTGGAGAAAGCCAGTAAATCCATCCTTCAATAATCCTTCCTTCAATAGCAAAGTGAGGTCCCACAGCTATAGCAGACATCGGTGCTGGCATGAATTTAAACAGCGCTTTGGCAGGTGAAAATAGTGTTGGATGAGGGGCTAAGCGTGGTACAGGTGGTGCAGAATTTGGGGCTAAAAAAATCACATTCTGGAGGACAGCTTGCAGAGTCACTCTCTCAGACGGCGAGTTTGAGTTAGTTTTGTATCCATGGGTTTTGCATTTATAGTAAAATCCATCTTTCTGTGATTTAAGAGGAAGAACAATCACATGCTTTGTCCGAAGGAAGCTCATGTGTATTGTGAAAATGTGAAAACTCTGCTAAAGAGTTAACAAGGGAAGGGCTCAAATCCTTTCATGGGATCTGTGGGCATCCTCACTGTCTTCTCAGAGTGGGTAAAAATTCCTGTCATTTCTAGTGTGTTTTGTGTTGGTCTAAATTTGAATAGCCAAGGCAATTTAGAAGTCTGTCCTTTCTTTCTGAGCCTTTATAAAATATGTGTCTGCAGACGATAAATCGCTTCATTATATTCCATTATTTTGTGGATAACGTGCTGGTGATATCGAAACAATGAGAATAATAACATTGTTCCCACTCCAGTGCCATTAACAGATTCCCTCCTTCCACCATCATTTCAGCATCATTACCATGTCTCATTGCTTAGACCTCAGGTAGCCAATTTTGAAGCAATTCATCCTCACAAGAAATGCCAAATGCCCATGTCAGGCATTTTCAAACTCCCAAGTACAAAGCCATGCAGGCTCAAGGGTTTGGATGCTTATGATATTGTGTAACTAGAGCTGATGTGCTTCAAATGTATTAGAAATGTGACTTTTTTCCTTAGTTTTTGAAACCTGCCAAGCATACTATTGAGCACAGACTCATTTTCAGACATGCACGAACAGTGCAAATGGCTTGAAATTAGGTGGGATTTTTACTCGTGTCTGTGAATGGGAATTTAACTCTGCAATTGATAGAGAACTTTTCCTCGAGACCTGGAACAGCACAGAAATGAGATGTGTGGGATTTTGGTGGACTTTGTGACTCCTGTTCTGTGTTTGCATTTGTTCCTCATCCTCTGGGCTTTGCTGAGGTGGTGGGTGAGACTGGGACCACTCTGGGAATGGGTACATCCCGCACCAGTAGCTGAGGATGCAGCAATGACTGGGGACCCTCGGGGGAAGGAAGCAGAAGGAAAATGCAAAAATATGCAGAAAAACTTTGCTGAGATATTTTCCTATTTCTCCCTCCCTTTCTTCCAGAGATTTTAAAATTGTTTTTATCCCTTAAAGTCTAAACCATTTATTACAAACACCAACATGAATTTCCTTGCAGCAGGATAAACACTCAGCTGCTCCACTTATTGGAGTGCTGCAACATAAACAAAACCAGACCCAATGATTTCTGCAGCGAATCCTTCCCCTGGTAGGGAGTGGTATTTCTGCGTGGCAATCACGCTGGTGTTTGCATCCTAACACCACATTCTGAGTGACAGGATCCCACGTGTACTGTTATATAGCAGAGCGATAAGGGGAGGCGGAGGAAGGAATACAAACGATCTGATAATGGCCCTGGCTTTTCTTTGTGTGTTGGGGTGGCACAAGTGAGAGGCAAAGCACAAAAAGCCCTGGCTGTGTCCTTGTGCAATGCATGAAACTTTTGGTCTTGTCTGCTTCAGTCTCACCAAGGGCCAGGTTGGACCTGAATGAGTCTGGTGGGGCTGTCCCCAGTGAAAAAGTGGAAAAAAATGATTATTTTATATCCATTTTGTTTGTTGGCCTTTCTAGGATTTATTGTCAAGATTTTCCTTTCAGTCCTGAAAGGAATGAATGGAATGAAAATAATGAGGATGAGCAACAATGGCAATTAAAAATTTGAAGTTGTTTGTAGTCACAGGACTCCAGAAGCTGTGACTTTTAAGGAAAGCATCACATTTCCAGACCTTAAATTCAAATTGTGAGAGTGCTTACGATCCAGTCCCTAAAGCTGATGTTTATTGATTCCTTTCTTTAAAACTCCTGGTGTCTGAAAACGGGATGGGTTAGAGAGCTGGGAATTCCATTTCAAAGCAGCATCAAGATGCTAGGAAGAAGATTCTCCAGCTCCCATCATGGTGGAGCATGGAGCATGATATAGCCCATAGCACTCTGCCCTAAAGTAGCTCTGGTGCACTTTTATTTCAGAGAAAAAGGACCTGGATTTGTTTTCACTTACACCACTGGAAGATTTGTTGCATATTATAACCTAAAAGTATAATTTTCCACAGCTTTTGAGTCTTTCAGTCATAACAAAATAGTCGCAGCCAACTAATTTGACCCAACATAAAAGTATAACAATATAATAATAGTAAAAATATTTTCACTATCTGTGAGTTACATTGTGACATATAAATTGAGTTTAGTAAACTGGGGAAAAAACCCACCTTAAACTGGATCAAAATGAAAGGTGTTGACCGTATCCCAGCCAATATTTTGAGGAGGTCAAATCCAAACACTTCTTCACCACTCCCCTCCCCCAACCTCTTAAACTCAATTTCTCATGAAAATTTTGAATTTTCCTTACAGTGGTAGCCCTTTACTTCTGTCATAAGATGAGGTGGGATCTTCTCTTCAGCCGTATAGTTGTACAATCCCTTTTTTCAGTGTGTTATGCCATTACCCTTGGTCTTAGGATAAGGTGATGAACTCCTCAGGTTTCATTGAAGTTTTCCCTTTATTGTATGCAGTCTTTTATATCAGTTTTACATGAATCACTTTGCAGTTGGTTGAAATGTCTGCTTGGCTTGGTGCTGTGGGAATGAAGGAACCCCTCTGTGATGGGTTATGTGTCCATTTGAGGAGCATTTGCTCAAAGCCTTGTCCAACTGGATCTTGACATTAGTAAATGAAATTATGTCCCAAAAACATGATCCTCCTTGGGATGGCAAACACAGCAGGGGGAAGGCTGAGAAGTCTTCCATAAAACGAAATGACAATTAAAAAAATAAGCTGTGAATGGGGCAGGAGAGGATGAACCAGGTAGTGCTAAATGCATGATATTCAGCATGAGAGTCAGCAAATTCAGGCCATGAGAAGAGAAAAATATTTGTGCGTCGTGAAGTGTGTCTTACACTTGAGTAACATTTGAATTCATACGTAAGTAAAGCAATTACTTCAGAGTCTCCATTAAAATGAAAATTTTCGGGGGCTGGAGTCTCTGTGACTTCAGCAGACATGGGGTCAGGCCCTGCTTTGCCCACCCCACGACAACAAGCAGGTTTCCTTATGGAATCCTGGCGCAAGGATTTACCTTCCTGGGGAAATGCTTCCCGGGGAGCCAGGAGGGCTGAATTCACCGCTGCTGCAGACAAATCTCCACGGTGCCAAACCCGGATGTGTCCCTGGCCTTTTGTTTCAAGTCTCTGTCAGGATTCTGTGAAGATCCAGGAGCAAAAAGGAAAAGCTGCTGGTAGCGGTGAGCGCGCTAATTCTGGCGGAGCGTGGAAGGGGTTTTGTTGATACGCTCTTTAAAAGCATGATCTGTTTTCTGCTGCTAGTTAAAGAGGGTAGTGGCAGTCTTTAGTGGCTGTGTCAATGCAGCCCATGTTATTATGTACAGATGTGCCAGCTGCAAGTAGGCATTATCTCTTTGATAGTGCTAAGCACTTTACAGTGGGTCAGAGAAGTGCAGCTCTCAACCAATAGATCTAATTGCAATCCTTTTATGTTCCCTATGATTGCAGGTTTCTCCAGCACTATAAACAAATAGTAATCAACTAAACCTGTTACCTCTGAGCAGCGATGTCACGATATGAAATATTAACTGTTCCAAATACAGTAATGATGGTTTAAAACTGTATTTGTTCTTGAAGGTAAAAAATAAGGGAAAAACCAGGAGCGCTAGCAATGGCAGCATGAAGAGCCCTCTGGCTCTCTTTCATCTAATGAAAAATTGTGTCTGTATACGACATGTTTTATGTGGTCAAATACAGTGTAAATATTGTGTACATCTTTTGCTATTGCAACAACATATCAACAGCACCACAAATAATCTCTGCCTCCAAATCTACATTTTTTTAAGACACCATTATGTTAACACAAGACAAACTTGTATTTTCTCACCTCAAGAAATACTAGATGTGGGCCTTGAATGCATGGCTGATGAGACAGAGCAGAGCTAAAAGTGGAGAAGGGCCTGGTTTCACCAATTTTTCCCCATATCTAAGGAAAATTTTTGTGGAAGCTCTTCCTGTGTGTTTGGCTTGCTGGGATTTTTGGGAGCAATTATTCGTGGAGCAGCCTTTTTGGGTCCTTAAATTAAGAAGTGTCTACTCATGTTTGCAAGCTGGACAGTTTTGGGTTTTGGCCAAGTCTGATTAGGAAATGGGCACCAGGGACCTGATCCTGCCTATGTTGTTGAGCTCTCTTGATGTGAGAAGACTGGACTTGGGCTGGCTCATAATTCCCCACTGGGCCAACCCCAAAGGGTACCAGAATTAATTAAACCTTTTTTATGGTGTAGCTGGTGGAGTTTGAGGGCCTGTGCCTCCGCACGATTTAATTTACTGTTTGGTTATAGACATGGCTTCAGGGAGGTGTTGGTGCTTGGATGCGCATGAGGTGTCCATGGCTTAGACTTCAGCTCGTCAGATGCTGAAGGAGCTGCTGGAAACAGCCTGAGCATCTTGAAGCACTGAAAATGGGGACTTTCCACATAAATTGATCATGAAGGAGAGTTTATGAAATATTTCACGGTTTGGGATTTAATCAGCTCTGATCGATGCAGCCCTAATGCAAGGTGAACTTGTTGATCGCTTCCACTGGAGGGTAAAAAAGCCCAGGGAGAAGCTGGGGCCGTACGTGCAGTGTGTGTTTCTTCTTGCTCTCGTGCTGGTGCAAAGCAATTAGCTGAGCGTTGAGCCTGCTCATTGTTACTCATACAGAGGCATAAATAACCCAACCAATGCCCTCCCACCCCCACCTGCATCTGCCTGGTTCCTGGTGTGCCCCCCCTTTTGTCCCAGGGGCATCCCCGGCTGACCCTGCCCGGCGCCTGGCCGAAGGGGGTCAGTGTTAGGCTGGGCTTTGTGCCTCTTCCACGCCCCCAGCTCCCACTCATCCGGGGAGTGAGAGATGGAGATTGGGAATTAAAATGTCTTTAAAAAGAAAATAAGCTTTTGTATCAGCCAGCTGGCGAAAGGATAAAGGACTGTGCTCACAAGATGCAATCAAAATTCAACAGTGTTTTATTAAACATGTAATATTATCAAACTAAACAAAAGAGCCCTCAATGGCTGGGAATACAATGCGATACAATTTATTTTATTTTTTTTTCCCATGGTGTCATTCATGCAAAAGTGTCATTGAGCATTTGGGCTCCCAGTTACGAGCTGCACATGCAAATACCAGTACACGTGGCGGGCTAGGCAGTGGAATGCAATGTGTCCTGCAGGTACATCACAGATCATTCCACTTTTTTTCTGGATAACTGCCCCTAACGCACAGGGAGGGTGGGTGGCTTATGGAATGAAACAGCCATATAAGCCAGGTTTAACTGTCTGCTCAGGACCTTTATCAGGTGGTTTCCTCCTAGCCAGCCCTGTTTTCAGGCCCCTGCCCCAGTGCCTCACCCCACAAGGGCTGCAAATCAGCAGCTAATTTTGCCCTTTATGTTGATTTTTATGTTCTACTCTCTGTTAGTTTTCCCAGCACCTGATAGAAGTTGGTCATTGATAGATAAAATGCTGTGAACAACACTGAACAAAACATTTAGATACCCCTCTCCTCCATGGTTAATTTTGTACCAGTAAAAAGCCGTAGACCCAAGCTTGAATCAGGCCTAGGTTTTGCAGACACAAAACTGCTTATATCTGCCAGGTTTTGGAGATTCCTGTCAATGGGAGAGCACAGAGTGGTAAAATGAGGATGCTGGAGTCCATCTCCGGGTCCTGGTGAGGTGCTCACGCTGTAAGGGTCTGGGAGTGTGGGCTGGAGGGGCCAACACATCCATCCCATACTCTTAATCCCACCTTGAGTTAGGTGTAAAGGACAGCTTCAAGTGCAAGGCAGAGGTGAATCAGTTATAATTATCTCCAAAGAGCGATCAACAATTAAATTGCATTATTAACTCTGAATCTCACTGGAAATAAGTGCTATCTTTCTTTTAAATACCTGAGGTATAGCTCTTCCCTTGACTATATTTACTCGGTGAATTTTGGTCCCTTAAAGGACTGGCAGCCGAACAATCTATCAATTAAAAAAGGGGGGGGGGGGAATTGAGCCTGCCATCAGCTCAGCCAAGCAAGTTGGTGTAAAGGTGTTTGTGAACAGCAGCCCGGGAGCAACTCGTCTGCAAAAGCTTTTCTTCCCTCAAGAACCCCAAAGGCAGAGCAGCATGGAAGGAAAGAAAAAAAAAAACCAAAATCACTAAGAAGCCCTAACCTTGTAACATACAGTTTTTGCTAAAAATATATATTAATAATATATTATTGAGCGGGCATAGATGAAGAAGGCCAGGGAAAGCGTAAGCAATAAGAGTGTGAGCAAGGTCAGTGTTCCTTGCCCGAGGACAGCACAATCAATAAGAGCTGGTCAATACCTGCTTTATTACTACACTCCCACTCTGAGCAAAATCATTTTTAAATTAAGAATATATTTTGCAAAACTGAATTAACGATATTGAATATTTTGCTCTTTGATATGACTAGCCTTCAAAATCAAATTATTAAATATGGAAAAAAAGCATATTGGTTCAGCTAAGGATTTTTTTTGTCCCTGGAAAGGAAGTGGATGGTTTGTGATTCCCACTTGTGCCTGGGCATTAAATTACGCTGGATGCTGCCTCCGTCTTTCCTTGAAAGGTGAAATGCAAAGATACTTGGTTTTGTTTCCAAACGGCTTCTTTTTGCTTTGGAGACAAAATACCGATGGAGAAAGCTGAGTGTGTAAAATGGAGACTGGTGGTAAACTTCTGTGGAAATTGAGATGTTTCTCTCTCCCCAGTGCGGTGCATGGAGGAGTCAGTCTATCCTAAAACCACATGATTTTGTGAACCATCCCCACCTTTCCTCCTGCCTTCCTGGGCTTCCCAGCTGATTCACTCGGAGCATATATTGATGGTGTTAATTTGGAGCTGCCGTGAAGGCTCGCTCCAGGCAGGTAACTCAGCGAGGCAGTATCAAAGGGTGAGACATGATCCGTCCCTGCTCCCTGGGGCAGCTCTGCTTTGCCTCTGCTGGATTGTGCCAGGTCGCTCCCACCTTTTGCTCCAAAGTTTAGAGCCTGGAGTAACTTGAGCAAATCTTGTTTCATTGCGTTAAAATGATTACATGGGTTTAGGATGGCCATTTATCACGCTGAATTTTGTTTCTTTTGGAGGGAAGGGAAGAGAAGCTCTTTTATTTAGCTGCATCTGTGTTTCGAGGGCTTAGCTTAGGCAGCCTGGGTGTGAGCTTTGCAAGGACACTGTCAGTCCCACAAGGGTGGTGTGAGAGGGAGGGCAGTGGGTGCTTGGGGCAGAGCTGTGGAGCTTCCATTACCAACATCTGGCCTGGGGATCTCGATCTGGTGTCCAGATGTATGGCTCAGGCCTGAGAAGATGATGTGTCAGAGCTTTCTTCCTGCAGGAAAATGCTGAAAATAGCCAATTGCCAACCTCGTCTCCTGCAGTAGGGTCTCAGAGATTCCTCTCCCCTCCTCTCCTCTCCTCTCCTCTCCTCTCCTCTCCTCTCCTCTCCTCTCCTCTCCTCTCCTCTCCTCTCCTCTCCTCTCCTCTCCTCTCCTCTCCTCTCCTCTCCTCTCCTCTCCTCTCCTCTCCTCTCCTCTCCTCTCCTCTCCTCTCCTCTCCTCTCCTCTCCTCTCCTCTCCTCTCCTCTCCTCTCCTCTCCTCTCCTCTCCTCTCCTCTCCTCTCCTCTCCTCTCCTCTCCTCTCCTCTCCTCTCCTCTCCTCTCCTCTCCTCTCCTCTCCTCTCCTCTCCTCTCCTCTCCTCTCCTCTCCTCTCCTCTCCTCTCCTCTCCTCTCCTCTCCTCTCCTCTCCTCTCCTCTCCTCTCCTCTCCTCTCCTCTCCTCTCCTCTCCTCTCCTCTCCCCCTCCCCGCATCCCTCCAGTGCCTCCCTGGTGTCTGCTCTGCACTCCCTTGTTGACATTTGTTTTGCAGTAGTTATCAGTTGCTGGATGCAGGTAGGACATGAGATGGCAATCTCCCCTGAAATCGAGAGATATTGAAAAGACTCAGGCCTTTAGGGTTGGTTTGCTGTTTTGGTTTTTTTAAGTTTTGCTCTTTTATTGTTTGCTGCTTGACTGCTTCATCTAATTCTCCTCAAAACATTTAGACATGATTCACCCAGGGCAGATGGAGAGCTTTCTCCCTAGAATGTGTCCTGACTCTTTGAGCATCAAGGGTAGCTGGATGCTTGAGCTCCAAATCAAAATCCCTCACTTTTCATGGTATTGATTGAAATGCTGTAAAATACATTTGTTTCTCTTTCAAAACAAAAACACTGGTGCTGCTCCTCTTTGTGAGGACCAAGTTGCTTTCAACCCCAGCAGCTCCATAGGGGTGGCTGCCGAATTGGTGAAGCCTGCTGTGCAGTTTTTGTGGCTGCCTAAATGTGTCTGGTACCTCCAGGAGGACATTGGAGAGATTTAACCCAGCAGCTTTTAACCAATGCAGGGGCTTCTGATGGGGATGGAGGCTTAAACCCAAACCGAGGGGAGAGGTTTGAATTCACATCGCTTTTTTTCTGCATCTTTAAGTCTCCAAGAGCACTTGAGTTTATGTCATTTTGGGGGCATTAAAGCCCTGGCCTGGATGTTGCTGGTTGCATTTGCAATTACGGAGAGTTTTCACCACGTGCCATTGTGGCAGTGCTTCTGATGCAGCAGCTGCTTCTGTTCAGCCCAAAATATGAATTGGGGAGCTCTTCCTTAATTCAGGAAATGGTTGTGTAGTAGCAGGAACATCAGGCTTTTGAGAAGAGAAAGCTCAAACTATTTGTAGCTGTTTCTCTTGTGAATTTGGAGGAGGGAGGGAAGGATCCCTAAAAGTCCCGGTTGAGCTCTTTGTATTGGGACAGTTTAGTGATGCCCAGCACTTCCTCCAGGGGTCTTTGTAGGGAGGACTGATATCTCTGTCTTTTTCCTCTTGTACAAATGTGGTGGACATACAGCAAGAACACACTGGAACAGGTCCTAATGACATTTTTATTGGCAGTATGGGGTAAGGCAACATATTAAGCGATTCAGAGGAAAAAAAAAAAATCTTTATCCCATCTCACTCAGCACTTTGCCTCTAGAGCACTCCCTTTGGAAAAATCAAAAACATGAATCCAGGGTGATCTCTGACATCCCTGACCCCAGCATTGTGCTGGGATAAATTTTATCTGTTTACTTCTGGATCTTTGCTGCTCTGTCCTCAGGGGTTCCCCCTTATGTTGGGCATTGTTGGAGGGGATAGGTGACTGCCCCTCCTGCTTTGTAAACATAATTTGGCCTCACTAGATATTTTTAAAGAAAAAATCAAAGGTTGACTGGGAGGTTGATGGGAGATCAAGACAGCTGAACAGAGGGAGAGGAGGAGGGAGGGGAGGTGCCTTATACCAAATGAGTTTTTGGCAAAACCCAAAAGGTGGGATTTGTGAAATGCTGGGTTTTTGTGAGCTGGAGCAGGGACCCCTTAGCTGAGCCACTGCTTTGGGTTACTCTGATACAGCACATCCCTGCTGCCACCTTTGGTGTCACACTGCCTCCAGCAAGCATCTGCTGGCCTTGGCCATCTTTTCCTAGCTCCAGCAAGGAAATGATCTGCATGGAAAGGCTCCTGCAAGCACTGGGAGGGTGGAGAGGGAGAGCCTTAAGACTTTAAATAAACTTGACGCTAAGTCAAAGCCCAAACAAAAGGAGGGTGAGGGGGAAGGAGCTCAGTAAATAGCCTTGTTCACCCTTACAGATATTTTATATGTGGCAGTTAATGGCAGCAGTGAGCTAGTTAGTGAACATCGTGGAAATCCACCTTCCAAAGGGCTTGATCCACTGATACAGCATGGAGGGCAGCCAACCACCCCGGCAGGGAAATATCCCTGCCCATATTCTCCATTTTATTTCTTTCTTTCTCTGCATGTCAGGAAAGGATCTGGAAAAAACCAATGGGTTGCATAAAGAAACCACTTTCCAGGGGCATCCTTTAATTCACAGGGAGCATGCGCTGCCGCACCCGCTTGGTGGGACACCTGCAATCTTTAAGGCCCAATTAGTCTTTTCAGAAGTACGATGTCGGAGGGGGAGAAACTTGACCTTCTGGGGCCGGTAGAAAAAAAACAGCTCTTCCCTTTGATTGCCTTTGGTTAAAGCTGGGAGGGAGGTCGCGCCTCCCCCTGTGGTGCAGGGCAAGGGCTGTATCGACAGAGCTGGCCCCGTTGTGTTTGTGAGTCGGTGCAGGTGCGAGCCGTGGACAAGCAGGTGTTTGTACAGAGGTGACCTTGAGCGCGGGTTCTTGACCTGCCCTTTCCTCCTGACTCATCTTGCCTTGTAAAAGGGCTGGTTTCGGGCCGTGGAGGGCCTGCGAGCTTTCTCTGTATGTAAAAATAACATTATTTAGAGGTCTCTCTTAAGGGCTTCTCTTGCAAGATGCTTTTTGATAATAGGAGAGATGCAGCTCAGATGCTGACGGAGCTGTTTTAAAAGGGTTTGGTTCTGCAGAGATTTTTCATCTTTAAAGAGGACTTATGCCTTTAAAGAGGTGAAAACAAGCTACTCTGTGTTTGCAAAAGTGCGTGGCTGGTGCAGGTTTTATCTGGGGAGGAACGTGGGTCTGTTTGTGAGCAGGCTAATGTAAACCAATTTGGAATGGGGGGACATGCTGGGTGAGCTGCTGGGCTCTCTTAGGCGAGGTGTCCTGGGAAACTTAAGCAAATTGTAATTTTCTATTAGTGTTAATAACCTCTTAAACACAGTGAGGAATCAACAGTCCTTTTAATATACATATCTATATATATATATTTATGTCTGTGTGTGTGTGTGTGTGTGTGTATGTATGTGTGCCCCGGCCAACATTTACAGATACATATCGCACAGATTTCCTGGGCGGCAGCCTTCTCACCTTAAGCTTTGTCTGCAAGCTTACCCCCTGCTTAATTTAGAGTGTATGAGCGCTCAGGTTTGTGTTTACTCGAGGAACAGAGCAGGATGTGCTCTTGGAGAAGCTGACAGCCTTGTGCTCCTGCAAGGGGTCATGCACCAGGCTCTGTTCCCACCACACCTGCCCGATGGGCCCTGTTTTACAGATGGGCAGGAGGAGGGCAAGGGGACTTCACAGGGGAGCCTGTGATGGCAGGAGGTGACATCCCCAAGGCCTTCTCCATCATGCTCGTGCCACCTCTCTGAGTTTTGCTGGAGTGTGAGCTCTGCCACGTGCTCCCAACACCAGCGGAGGCACCAGAAACAAAGGCAAAGCTGAGGAGAGAGATGCGGAGTTGCAAAGAGGCTACTGGTGAGTTACCACAGCGTGAGCTCTGGCGTTAATTAACATCTTCATTAATGATCTGGGATAAGGAAAATACTTGCAAATTATATCAAATGGGGAGGGACTGCAAATATGGGAATGATACAGGGAGAACTGAAAGATGAGAAACATGAGTTAATGACAATGGGAGATTTAGCATGGAAGTATCTTGCAGCCACTAGAATTCAGTTAGAGCTCAAAGGAAGCCTTAGAGTCATCCTGGAGTGATGGGAGCTTGCAGGGAGATCTGGCAGCAAAAGTGGAGTTCAGACATGTTGGAGATCTGTGTGGATGGTGTTAGGGGTCGAAGGGGCTGGTTGATAAAGACGTGAGCAGTTTCTCAAAGAGAGAAAGGAAATTGAAGGTAAATTATAGAGATTTGGGTGAAATTACTGAATGTGGAGAAGTCCCTGATGGAGGCATGTCTGAAGTTGCTGAGTTGGTGCTGGGATGAAGTGGTGGAGGCTCCATTGTTTTATATACTCAGAGGTTTGGAGCTTGAGAGGAGCCCTTGGATCACCTGGTCTGACTTTGTGTGTGCACCCTGGGGCTTCACACATTTACTGTTGTACTGCACCCACTGCCTCGAGTTTGACTGAGCTGTGACCAGGGGACGTTTAAAGCCAGACTCGTGTGATTTACTGAGGAACAGGCAGCGATCCCATGTTATCAGGGAGGTGAGTTCGGTGATCCCAGGGGTCTATACAGGCCCCATCTTTGCAAGACAAAATGTGAATGTGCAAGTTGAACAGAAACATCTACACTCACGTGGGACCAGCCTTCTGTCACCACGAGTTCCATCAACACCAAATGCACCTGAAGAACAAGACCTGCAGTGTGGAGTGGTTGAGGTTTATACTTTGCTTGGAGGGAGAGCACTGCTCAGTGTTTCTGTTTGTCAGCCATATTATAAAGCTTCTCTGGGTAATGTCTGCGTCAGGTGGGGCCAGGAGTAAATGCTGTCCTATGTGCGGGTCTGCAGTGCGCGTACAAGAACAAATGGTATGAAGCATTGCAGAAAGGGGCTGAGAAAAGTCCAGGCTGTATCATCATTCCTGTCAGACTTGGCTTTGAAATCCTATTGTTAAACAAGGGTAGCTCTGCTTGAACCACTTGCAGCTTGTTTTACTTTCTGTGTTTGAAGAGTTGCTCTGTGAGTGATGCCGAGTTACGGTGCACTACCTTCTACAGATAACAGGAAGGAAAGACAAGAGATTAAGGGGGGACAAACACCCCACAAGCCAAAATATTCTCAATAAATTTTAATTGAAGTGGAGTAGCAATGAGGACAAGCTTTGGGTGTGTGTGAGCACACACGCATAGATGTTCCAGGGATAAGAAGGGGTCAGACCTGGGCTCTGAAAAAGAGTTTTCCAATGATTCCTAATGACTTAAGACAGATCTAAGCAACACCAGCTGGAACCAGACAACTTTGGCTCCAGAATTAGTGTAGATAATTTATCACAGCAGTGCTTGAATAATAAGACTATCGCTGCTTTATTATATCAGCCAGTGTCATAACCAGATAGAAAAGTTTAATATTAACAAGGGGAGCTGCCTTCAGTAAGCTCATGTGAGAGGGTGAGCGCTCTCATTTTTAAAGCCTGTGTGTACTAAAATGTCAGTGTCCTGACCTCGGGGAAAGGAGTTCGTTAAAAAAAAATACAAATACAAAGTAAATAGTCTCTCCGAAAGGTTTATTTAATCTGTTTCTCTTCCTGCCCTGATTTTTCTTAATGTATTTAAAACTTAATATTTACTCTAGCAAAACAAAATCTATAAAATAGTTTTCGTAGGCTTCTAAATAAGTAGTAGCAGCTCAGCCAGAGCCAGCCAGTAAGCACTGCGAAATATGCATTGTAGAGACATTTGAAGTTGTCCCCAGTGGACAATTTGCACCGTTCAGTGTTAAAAGGCTCTATTTCAGTGCTGCAGAAAGCCCCCCAGATCCCCTGACTAGGCACGGCGAGTTTACAGATGATGTACTCTACTCAGCCGCCTTGTAGTTTCAGGGCTTAAATGGCTGGCAGGGCAAAGAGGGGATAGTTAAAACTCTCAAGCTGCTAAAATGGAAAAGCCTCACAAGATTTTATGGCAGACGGAAAAAAATAATTTTTGAAGGCTAAGTGTGGTTGGCTTGACCAGGTGGATGGCCAGGGAGAAGGAGATGTGGGACAGGGGGTACGAACCAAACATCAAACCTGCACTGAAATGTGAAAACGGGTGAAGTCTCTGCAGCCAGATAATGTTGCAGGCTGTGCTATTTCCTCTGGTTTAAAAAAACCCCCAAAACTCTGCTTTAGAAATGTATCTGACAGGAGGTGTTTACACAGAAAGTGTTTATACCCCTTTTTACCACAGTATTGAGTTCTTTCTCCTGAAATCTGGCTGAGGTTTCTTCCCCTCTGAAGGTTAGGAGGGAAGGGAGCAATTCCTCTAATTTTCACTGGCAAAGCATGCCACTGTGGGAATGAGTGTTCTGGTGTCTGTCTGTCTGTCTGTCCCTCCTCTGGGGCCAAACCCCATCACTAATAGTTTCAGCTCCCCATGTCTCAGGTGCTCTTTGACACCCAGGACACACTCTCCAGCCCATAGTCCCCACGTTCAAATCCCTTTCGAGGGAAAATTTGAATGATTTTAGCTCTTCAGTCACACTCTTCATATCCTGCCACTGTGGGGTGGTGGGGAAATCAAGAGAGTGAGCATTCATTTTTCTGTTTCTTTATTTTCCCCAAATCATCTTAACTTGTTTATCCACATCTTCCTGTCATTTTGTAGTGGTTTCATGGCTTGAGAAGCTTGTGGTTTTGTTTGGTTCAGGGCTTTAATTTAGGGGTTTTGACTTGAGAGGTTTATGTTTGCGTGGTTGGAGTTTTGTTTTAGGCCTGGCACAGGGTTTTGGGGTTATGTTGGTATTTTTTTTTCTTTTTTCAATTGAGAAATTGCAAGTAGGTTTCTGACACTGAAGAAAACCTGTAGCCTCCTGTTGTGCACAGAGAAATGTGCTGAATTCAAAGAAGGTCCTTAGACTGTCTCTTTTGCTGGAGTTTACACAGGATTTCCCATTACCACTCAGGGAATGAACAATGTACAGAAAATACATAATTTTTTTTCTCCCTCTTTTCACTAAAAAGACTCTAAGTGGTATCTGAGCTTTTTTGCCAGCTGGTTAGAAAGGACCCTGCAGGGGGACAGAGGCATGAACATAGGAATAAACTCCAACTTGTATTTTGATTCTTTTAATTTTGAAATTGTGAGTTATTTCCTGCAGGCAGGAGGGTGGACACTGCCTCCAGCTCCTCGTTTGCTGGAGAGAATTGAGAGCATTTGGTTTTATCAGCCGCTGGCATGGTAATGAGCCTATTTCTATTGAAATTGGCTCATTACTATTCATTTTTGCTGGCTCCCGACCAACTCATGAACCGCTTTTTGATTTTCAGGGGAGGAAAAAAAAAAATAATAAATGTAGGGAGCTGGTCCCATCCACCGATAGATGTGGCAATGTGAGGAGGCTCCGAGTGAGCATCTGCACTGTGACCCTCTGGCACAGCTCAACCCTGACCCGTGCCACCACTGCTGCTGTGGTGGCTGTCCTCTCCATCTCCCAGACCCTGGGGTCCCTCCCCATGGCGCCAAGCAGTGGGATGGGGTTGTGAAGATTCCAGCGAGGATTCATTCCGTTTACATGCGAGCTGACCAAATGAGAAGTTGGGTTTTGAGAGCGGGTGGGTCCCTGTGAGCATTGAAAGGCTGAGTGAGCGTCGTCCTATGTCCTGTGTATTTGGTGGGCTGGCAGTTTCTGTTTGTGGGGTTTTTGGCAACTTGTCAAATTATGTTATTCAAATGCATTTAGTGACATTTAAGTGGTCTTTCTCTTATTTTGGGCAATGTGTAAGTTCTCTCTCCCTCACACACACGTCTCTGGGAAATGTTTTAGCACCAGCAAAAATCAAAACTCAGACCTTCAAATGTCTGCCTGAAAAATATCTTTCTTCAAAAATGACTGAGCATGCATTAATTATATATGAATGCAATTTTATCCCTGTTACCAGTTTGAAAAAGCTCAGCCAGGCTCTGCCACCTGTACTCACATGTGACTAAAATGCCAGTAAACTGTTTTGGCTCATGAAAAGAAGGGATTCCTTGCGCAGACAAGGATCCACCGGGTTTGGTTGCATCTTTTTCTAGATGCCTGGCATGATACTGGAAGAAGCATCATTTGCAGGTGGATTGTGCACAGCCCCTTCTGAAATGACCTTTCATCACCGACCGCTTTATAAAATCTTACGTCTGATGTGAGGGAGAATTTTTTGGCAGAGAAGCACCAAAGTTTAATTCTATAGATTCTTGGACTCTTATTTATTTTTTCCAAGGTAGTTCCCCTTCAAATTAAGGAATGAAAAATGCTAATACCTTGCAGTTGAATTGCCTGTGTTTAGTACTGTTCACTATGTGCTTCTGTGGCACACAACAAAGGAGAATGTTCTTTTCTATGATTTGAAAAATAAAACTTGAATTGACTACTTTTAAAGTACCAAAAACTGGAAAAATGATAGGCAGATGATGACTTCTACAAAACAAACATTGTCCTCTGGGTAAAAAATCTGAATCAAGGACCTCAAAATATTTACACAATTGCTGATACCTCTTCAAACTTGCACCGTTTTGCACATCATTAAAATAAACTGTCTGCGTTTGTAGAAGAACTCACAGTTTTGTTTTGTTTGGTTTTTTCCTTTCTACTGGACTGAAACTATATCTCCTCCAGAGCAAAAAGAGCCTTCAAAGTTTGGATTCAAGTTGTTGCAGACTTTTGGAATTATTAACGGTGCTGTTAACAATCACTGGTGGAGGGAAGCGACTTGCAGCACATGTAGGAGAACTTTCAAAGTCCTTTGAGGAAGCAGTTTTAGGTTTTCCTTTATGTCTGTGGAGCTTTCTTTCCTGGAGGAGTTGGCACAGTCTCAAGAGTTCTATTCATGTCTCCATCCCTCTGCCCAGTTGATCAGGCTGGCTCTGAGGTACCACAGCTGGACCAGAGTCTACCAGAGGTGAGGACGTCCGTACAATCTTGTAAAAGCTTTCATCAGCTTTTGTTGGGTCATAACAAATTAAAACAGCCTGACCCAGCTTTTCATCTGAGTGTCTCAGGTCAAGTGTATTTACTTCTGTTTGTTTATTTTCAGAACTTTAAATAACCAGTTTTATTTTTGTTGCAGTAAACTGGCCAGAAGTGATCTGTTATCATAGGCTGGAGGGAAATCACAAGAGTGACAGATGTTTGTCTGTGTTCATTATAGAGCTGGAGCTTGTTTAGATTTTCACTGTAAGGGTTTTACATTTGGAATTAAGGAAAAGAAAAAAAAAAAAAAAAGGGGGTCCCAAATTCAAATCATCCTTGTTTTAGATTGAATAGATTACCTGGCAAGTCAGCAGGCCTGTTTCTGGTTGGTAAAGTCCTGTGATGTTGTTTCTGGAATAAACATCTGTTGTATAACAGTTCTAAATAGACCAACTGACACAGTCCCATCTTATGTCTTCCTGTGATTCTCCAGCATGGAAAATGGATGAGGCAATGGAAGAAGCATTGGGAAACCCTAGGTTACCTGGGACTGGAAGAGTATCCCGATCCAGCTGGCTGGCCCTAGCTATATGTGCATGTAAGATGAAAGGCAACCATGAAGCCAAAACAATATTGGTCCATGATTTGGAAAAGCTCGCAAATGGCCTTTAGGAGGAGACAGACAGGAAAATGAGATGCACAGAGAGAAATTAGAACATATCTAGTGTCAGAAGTAGCTAAAGAAGCCATGAATCCTGGATGTTGACAAGGATGTGAAAAAATTACGAGGTGTGGTGATTTTTTCATGGTATCATTTCAGTCGAGATCTTTTGGTACCTTATGAATATAAGTATCCTTTCACACCATGGTGTTTTGTCTAATTCCCTAGCTCAGCTTTAATTCTCATCAGCATGCCTCAGTTTGTCCTGGAAACAAGTTCCTTTAAGGTTGTCTTCTGGGACCTCTTAGTGGAAAGGAATGAAGTTTGTTTCCCTGAAGGGAAAGAAGGGCGGCTTAGGCTCAGTGCAGAACTGGGGGTGATGCTGAAGAGAACCCTATGGTTGGCTTTAAGGACAATACATGAGAATCACTTTAGGTGCTCTGAGCAATCTACAGTCTGCATGGATTATATGGACAAGGAGAAATGCTGGTTTTACTGGGGGAGATCTTGGCCCAGGCTGATACCCAAGCTCAAAGTCCAGAATCCACTTGGCTGAGAGAAGCGAGTTTGAGGTGGTTTCATCCAGAAAATGGGTATAGGTTGGAATTGGCCTCCAGTAGCAACTAAAGCTATTTTTTCACTCTTCAGGAATATATTCTTTCCAGTATCTGGTGGCTCTGGGCCAGATCAACCCAGGGAGGAGCAAAGGGAAAAAATTATGCATGGAATCAAACTGTATAAGAATTGTTTGAAATGGTCTGAGAGGGCATATGCAGAAACGATGGGATGAAATGGCAATGAAAAACTTATGTTGAATATTATAACCTCCTAACAGAAAGATACATTAGACTAAGGAGGAATATCCCAAGGGAAATGGTGGAAGCCCCATTGCTTGGATAATTTCTAATTAAACTAGACAAAGCACTTGAGAATATATTGTAAGGGAAAATCCTGTAATGGCAGCAGGCTGGACAGGGTGACCCTATAGGTCTTTTTCATTTCTAATTTCTGTGATTCACTAATGATTAAGTAATTCACAGATAAACTAAACATCCGTATTGCTGGGTCTTATCCGAAACTCACCTCACCTATCAACCTTTTCAAATTTACCAATTAATAGTTAATTAGTTAATGTTTGTAAAGTGCTTTGAAGATGAAAAGTGCTAAGTGCTAAGTATTATTAGAGAAATAGGGATAGATAAACTCATTTTACTTAATTTTGAACCCACTCAAACACTCACGGAGGGCTCAAAATTCAGATTCAGACTTGAGCATTATTGGGTTTGCCTGCCTTGTAGAGGGACTTTCAGTAAGGTTGTTATGCTGTGATTAAAATACAGTTATAATTTTGCTAATGCACTTATCACACATTTCTATATATGGCGCAGCAGTTCTAATCCTGATAAAATGTGCATGGAAAGCTATTATCCCTGTCCTTACACAAGCTGCCATGTACAATACAAGCACTTTGCTTTGTAAGGAAGCGCAAGTAGCACGGAGAACACGAAAGCTGTTTTCTCTCATGGCTGTCACCTTTCCGATTTATGTTGTTTTTTTGGGGGGTTATTTAATAGCATCAAATGAATGAGTTAATATTCAGGAAGAAACTTGACTGAGAACTCCCAAATTATTATATTTTAAGTTGTCCTTTTGTCAGTTCTTGCAAATTATTACTGGTAGGCGCTGTGGTCTGAGACGTGACTTTTGTCACCTGGTAAGTGGCACATTCTCCAGTGTGACAGAGGTGACATCTGACATTCACAGCATGACAGGGTGCTCAGAGGTGTGGTGAAGTTACAGAAGGTAAGATCACCTTAGGAAGGTGAGCCTGCAGGTGAAACTAGATTAAAACAAATTGGGATAATCCCAATCCTACCTGTCTGGAGTAAACTCATACTGGTTTTGCCTCCTTTGGATGAAGGAGAAAAATATTAATTTTTGTTTTACTTCTCTAATGAGAATAAAATAATAATAAAATACCAGTTTTTTGTTCACAAACTAAGCGCTGTACAGTAGAAATAATCATTTCAGTAAATTCTGATTAGAGGGATGGAGCACCTCTCCTATGAGGAAAGGCTGAGAGAATTGGGATTGTTCAGCCTGGTAAAGAGAAGACTTTGGGGTGATCAAATTGTGGCCTTCCAGTACCTGAAGGAGCCTACAAGGAATATGGAGAAAGACTATTTACAAGGGCCTGGAATGACAGGTCAAGGGAAAATGGCTTAAAACGGAGAGAAAGTAGGTTTAGATTAGATATCAGGAAGAAATTCTTCCCTGTGAGGGTGGTGAGGCCCTGGCACAGGTTCCCAGAGAAGCTGTGGCTGCCCCATCCCTGGAAGTGTCCAAGGCCAGGTTGGATGGGGCTCTAAGCAACTTGGTCTGGTAGAAGGTGTCCCTTCCCATGGCAGAGGGCTGGAACTGGATGAGCTTTAAGGTCCCTTCCAA
>JAXCHO010000102.1:9980000-10237500 GCA_036630365.1 Acanthiza pusilla | reverse complement strand
ACACACATATTGTCAAATTCCTCTTAAATTACTCTTGATTGTTCCTTTCTTTTTTTTTTTTTTTTCCTTTCCTTTGATGAGATGGTTTCAGGGACAAATCTGGGGAAATTTTCACATGGCAATATGGGTTTTATTGCCACAAATTCTGAAGCCTTACAGACCAGAAAGGTTGTGGGGGGGTGGGGAAATATTGTAGCTTCTTCAAGCTGTTATTTTGTAAGGAGAGGCTTCAAACTCAGCCCATTGAATTAAAATGCCTTGCTCGTGAAATATGTGATTCTGTGGGGGAAGGATGCTTTGGCAGTGTCTTCATTTAGTGAAATGTATATTAAGCTCTGTGGTTGATGTCTTACTGAGAAAATCCTTTTGGCTAATGTAAAATTATCTTTGCTTGCATTAAAAATAGTTTGCAATCAGTGCAAACCATGGTTAAAATTAGGACCATGCTACCATTTGTAAATGCCCTGTCCTGAGCAGAGTGAGGCCATTTTTCAGAACTGTGGTGAACCTGCAGTGTTCAAGTGTGTTGGGCACGTAAATACATACCCATTGTCTGCATTTACTGAGTTACAGGGAAAAATACACATGTGTAGTCCTGTTGGAGAGCGCAGTGTTCCTCCAGCTGAGCACCTTTTCCTCCTGAAGGGTAAAACCGTGGCATCTGGAGGGCACTGGCCATGGCAACTCAGCCTGCATCCCTCTTCCATATTTCTTGGAATAACCTGGCTAGACAGGACCCACGCAAGGTTAGTTCAAGGTACCTGCGATAAGATCTTTTTTGTGTGTTTTCTTTTATGTCAGTGCAGTTGCCTGTGAAATGCGCTGGCTTTGACAGCAGCCAGGGCACAGAATTCTCCTCAGTAGACACAAGTGGGGTCCCCGGTGGGGAGCCCTGGCCCTGGACCCTCGCAGCCAGGCTGGTGCTGCTGGCGCAGCCGAGCCAGCTGGGATGGGGCTCACGTCAGGTGGATGCTTCGGGCATCGCGCGGCGTTGTTCACACAGGTTATGGCAGGTGTTTGGTGGCAAGGACTTCGCAGCGTGACAGGTCTTTAATGGATTTGAACACGTGTCTGAATACTGTGACAATGACTGCGTCGCAAAGAGTGCCGTTTTCCCAGGAATGCCTATTTATTTACTAGGAAACTGTTGTTTTGGACAAAGAGCTTGCTCTTGCCTTTTGTTGCTGTAGCTGTGAGCACACACCAGGCTCCTCCGTGCACCTTCGGGGCTGCCTGTCTGCTACTGCTTGTTGCTCTGCCAGATGGGGACGTTTTGAGATTCACCCTTTGTCCTCTCCAGCAGCTGTCCTGAAGCCTCAGGCTCTGTCCTCAACCTCACGTTTGTATTGCCCACCTCAAACCCTTCCTCTTACCAGCCTTCCCGCACTCTGCCTAGCCTTTCTGATCTTTTCTTTCCTGAGAGACGGAATCTATGCAAGTTGTGGAGAGCTGCAAGCCAGGAGAGCTGTCTCACAGCAGGCTGCAGTGAAGTCCTGGTTTCTGTCACAGTCCCCATGGCACAGCCGTGTGTGTCCAGCACGGGATTTCCCTGTGCCAACCCATTTGCCCCATCTCAATCCAGCCTCTACCACTGTATGGAGCTACAAATATAACAGCCTGGGGCTTTTTTTGTTGACATCCCAATACCTGGAAACTTATCTCTCCTTAAAATCGGCTTCAGGAAACAGAAGTTTAAAAAGCAATATGCTGGGTCAGGAAATAGTAGTCTTTCTCCCTTGAACTTTGTGAGTGCACCTAGTGAAAAAGGAGCCACTGCTGCACTTTGATATTTCCTGCAGATTTGAACAAGGAGACAGACGGTTAAAATGCATGGCTATACTTTGGAATTTATTAAGAAAGGAGTGGTTCCCAAGGCTGTTGTATTTTGGAGGTGTCTGTGTGTGTTCATTTATATATATTATATAAATATATATTTTTCTTTTCTACCTAGTTTTTGTTTGGCGTAAAATGATAAGTAACATTGGAACAATTTTTGACCAAATCCCTGCTCACGTGGTTAATGGGAGGAGCAGCAATTGTTTCATAAACACCGCTCTGCAAAGTTCATTTTATGCCAGAGCAGCTTTTCTAGAACCGGTTTTAAAGTTAATTATCAAAGGCAGGCATCTTCTATCCACCGCCGGTGGCCCCCCGCTGGGTTTGTTGTTCAGCTTTCCTTGGGAAAGAGTCGCTCTACAGAAGATCATCTTCATGGTGTCACAGTCCAGGGAGCCGAACGTGTCCGAGCTAATCAGCTTAGAACATCAGTACCATGTTAATGTGGGATTTGGGACCTTCTAGATGCAGGGTGAGAAGCTGAACTAGTCTGCAAGCACATCACTTTATTCCTTTTGCTTTAAGCAAGAATAATTTGCCTTTTTCCTCTCATCTTTCTTCCTTGTTGTTTTGCCCCTGAAAACTGTGCGGCAAAAGCAACCTCCAGGGTGGACACTAAATCTTCTGATGCAGGCAGAGCAGTGATAACATCTGAACTGAGGGTGCTTTTCCAGGGCATGCTTGACAGATGTAGCAGGGCCTTTTAGGATTTAGTACTGGAGCATATCTATTACCCGCGCTGCAGCACAGCTTGGCAGGAGCTGTGTGGTAATCTCCCATGAATTCTGTCTGACTTATCAGAGCATCTGAACAGGTTCCTGCAGGATGCAGAGTCACTGCACCAAGTTGGGGAGAAACAGACCATACACTTCGAACTCCTTTAACTCTTGCTGGCCCAAAGCCTTTCCTCCTCTCTGGGAGGAATCGATGCCTTTCCACCTCTCCTCCTTGTACTTCCCCTCGCTTGCTCTTCACTTCCCCCAGCAGATGACTTCAAGGAGCAGAATCTAATTTCTACATATCTGAGAGGGTAAGAGTAATTGCTTTAATGGCATGGCAGCCTGCCTATTTCTTTGGCAGAATGTAGTAAATATGATACATGTGGTGGAATTTAAGCTTTCGCGGGTTGCAAGTCCAGGACTCTGTTACATATAGGAGTGTGTGCTTAACAGCTTTATTCCCTCTCTTCACTGCATGTATTTTATCTCAGTCTTCCTGAGCAGAGTATTTAGTGTTCGGTCTTCATCCGCGATAACAATTATCTGAGCGTTTTATATTTTTATATACACACACGCACATGCCCACGCACACACACTCATATATATTAAAATCCAGTCCACCAAGATTGATCACAAACACAAAATTGTTTAGATCACAGATTAAAGTTTAATTTTGGAGTTTTGCTTTAGGGTTAGAATTAGCTTCAGAGTGTGAGTTGCATAGGAGGCGCTGTAATTTGTTTTAAGGATAAGGCCTTCGGGCTGCTGTGCATAAAATGAGCATGATTCCTTATTCCCACGGTTGATTTTTGAATGGAAGTGCAATTAGAATTTTTTCACCCAGAAGCGCATACAGTACAGAGCAAAGATAATACCTTGAATGCTTATCAGCTTGGGGAACTTCTCCTGGAATTTTATTTATTGTTCACCTAGCACTAATTCAAAAAAGATCCATGCAAACCCTAACAATACACTTGCTCTTTAATTTGGAGTCTAGTGTGTTTGTAGAGACTCTTGCAGGGGCTTTATTATTACCAAGCGAGATTTCAATGGTGAATTTTAATGTCAGACACAGAAATGTGCAACCAGTTATTTCTGATAGAATGGGAGCTATTACAAACAAAACACTGATGTAGCAATGGCCTCTGTTAATCCTCAATTGCTGCAGATATTTTCCTGTCACACCAGGAAGCTGCACTGCCGACTGGTATTGAACAGCCACCATCTGCATATGAGAGGTATGTAGATGATATTTTTTCTGATTATTGATGCCGATCACATTCATCTTCCACTGGAAGAACTGAACAATCGATACTCTCAGAATATTCATTTAACCTGTGAGAGAGAGGTGAAGTCCTGCATCCAATTTTTGGATGTCATGGTCACTAAAGAGCCAGATTCTGCCATTTCCACTGCATGATATCAAAAAGACATTTCCTCGGGTAGACACATGTTAGGCATCACCTCAGTCACCATGAAAAGAAAGCAGGAATTGATACCATAGTTTTGGAAGTCCATTATCTTAAAATACTTGATTTTTCTTAGGAGAATTTTTCAGAACTTTGTGTGCATGTACCAGCGTGCATGAATACAGGAGGTAATCTGATAATGCCCTGGATATGCTGAATTTGGGCTATTTATACCACATACCTGGCCTGTGTGGGAATCCAGATGGGCTGGGGTGTGTGTACAAAAATCCCAATGCGGCACTCCATAAGAGCTGGGCTGCATTAGGATTTTCAGAGTCCAAGAAGTGCCAAGGGAAAGAACGATTTAGGTGAATTGCTCCAACCCAATATTTTTAAAGGCAAGGATGTTCTTCCACAAACCTGCTTTTGTGGAAGGGTCTCAACACGCCTTGCAAAGACTGCTCTGCTGCCTCAAGGATTTCCCCAGTTCAGTGGACAACACAGTGGGCAGCCCAAACCCCAGGAAGTGTTTGAGCCCTCCTTGCCACAGTGAAAGGTGCTGGGACAAACCTTGGAGAAAAGCGTGTCCTTGTGTGCATTGTTCCTGGGGCTGGAGGGCTCCACAGAGCTTCCAGCAACACCAAAACCTTGCACATAACCATATCTTTCATTTGAAAGAGGATGTTTTTCTCCCTTATTGAACAATCAAAGAACTTTCTGACATTTATTTTGATGGGAAAAAAGAAAAAAAAAAGAAATCTATTATTACAAGGACCAGGAAGCATAAATCCAGGTTGACTCTCAGACACCTTCCACACAAATTGTATTCAGGTAAATGGTCCCTAAAAATGCCTTGATAGTACAGCGTACATCATAGTTGCTAGAAAAGAAATGTAAAGCTTCCCATTATGAAGGATAATACAAAGAAAGAAATGTATTTTCATTATCCTCCCATATTTTCAAAGTCTCTCAAGATTTGATTCGGGTCCTAAAGATATTATGAGGCAATATCTATGTTACCTTTGAGTCAACTACCATGTCTTGACACTTGATCAGTCTGCAAAAGCTCCTGGAAGAATCAGAAATAAACAATTCTATTCTCCAAACAGGAACTCATGCAGCAGCGTGAGCAAGAATGGTTTTTTCCCCCTCTAAATATGACTGCAGGTCCTATAATACATTTAATCAGAACACAACATTTTTGTACAATCCCTTTTAGAAAAACAATCTAGATTAAAAAAAAGAAAGAAAGAAATAAAAGAAAATCCACAATAAAGACACATTTTGAAAATTCCAGGAAAGAAACTGTGTGTATTGAGAGCATCTCAGCCATGCTAGGTAGGAGTGAGAAGCATATTTAAACTGAGGTGCTGAACAGATCTATAACTTTATGCCCTTTTATTTGCATATGCAAATTCAGGGCTATAGAGGCTGTTGTTATTTTTCCTACCAATTTCTATGTGGTCTCTCATCATCTACATGCACTAGAAAAGCTCAGTTTCCAGGAATGGCATTATTGGTTGCCATACCCACGCAGGTTTATTTGGTTTGGCCCTAAATAGAGGTTTTAATCCACAATTTTTAAACCCAAACACACCTACGGAAACTTCTGGAACAACTGCGGAGAGCTATGAAATAGCACTACTCACCATTTGCTTAGAAAATTGAATGACTTTTGCTGGTTTTGCTAAATACTGACAGCTTGGGTCCAAAGGGGAAATCTTGTATCTTGTTCTCTTTAGGGCAGATGTTCTTGTCGGGCTTTTGTTTTGATTTTTAAATGACAAGTGATTCTCTTTCATTCTGTGTTTCCTCAAGCACCCAAATAGAGTGAATGACTTCTTCCTCTGGCCTGATACCTCAGGAGGAAAACATTACCTGTGGCAGGACAAAATCAATCTACTTTAACTAGACAAAAAAAAAAAAAAAAAAAAAAAAGAAGAAAAGGTAAAAGAATGGCCAAGTGATTTTAAGCATGCTTTGAACCAACATTACTTTAGAGTAGCCTCTGGGTACATGAAGGAGTAAAAGGAGCCTGATGGACCCTCCTGTCCCTTAGGAAGGGCCGCCCTGGTTGAGGAGAGGCTGGATGCTCACCCAGCCACCACATGGAGAGCTCAAGGATTGATGAACCATATGTGTTTGCCTGAGCTGCTTCAGGACTCATTGCTCCTCAGTTTCCCACTAACTGCCAAGTTAAGGACTGAAATATGCTAAGATAACATTAAGTAGCTGCCCTGGACCATAGCATGGAAAGTGAGTTTTAAAAACCTGGAGAGGAGAACTAGCACACTGGAAAGAACCAGTGTATTAATGTTTCTGCTGTAACAAGTGAGACTGTAACAGCCTGCAGGTAACAGCCCCACACATTCCCACCCAGCGGAGCACGTCTCCCTTTCCAAACCCTCTATCTACCTGGTGAATTAAAGGAATAGCTTAATTAATGCTGCCAGTAGAGGGAACTGATGTACATGTGAGTAGATGCGGCAGCATTTCTTCAGGGGAAAAAAAACTTTAAAAGTATAAACATAAGCAAATCCTCTGCACTTCAAGAGGGGTCAAAGGTACCATTCCCAGCGCACAGCAGTCAATGGCTGGGGAGCAAGAAGGGAAGGCCTGGTGCCGTGTCCTTGTTCTTTACTGAAGTGTCCCCCCTTCAATAGCATGAGTAGGGTACAAAGGTGGCAGAATTCAGCAGTATGTGAGCTTGTATCCATAGGGCTTTAGGAAAAGAGATTTTGGATCATTTGGGGGTTTTAAGACTCGTAGGCATAGCTTGAAATGGACTATTTAAGCCACAGCAGCAAGGGTTTTTTTGTTTCAGGTTTTTTATTAATTCATTTGCTATGGATTTAGGTAGTGTTCATCTCAAAACCCCAAAAGGGTTAAGGTATTGAGGTGAGCTGCTAATGAACTCACTGATATCACAGTCTTGACCACTCTTTCTGTTTTCCCCCAGTGTGGGCAGCAGAAAATCACGAAGCAAAGGCAGGGCTGGGAGGTCAGAGAGAAAGCATCAGACAGTATTGAGAACAAAATGCAGATGCTTTCAATGACAGTAAAAAAATCAGAAAAAGGCTGATATTAAGTAACCCTGTGATAACAGAAATCACTGAGCAGGGCTGAATATAACTTTGGAAATGTTCTGCTCCAAGTCTTTATTGCTGAAATTATTACCTATGGAAGCATCTGCCAATCTAGAGGGAGTGGCAAAGCTGGGTAAATGAGCAAAAAATGGACTGCAGGAAATGTGGTGAATTCATTTACCACATTTAATTCATTCATTTTCGACTGGCAAAAAGCCTGACTTTGGTTGTATCCATAGATAACCCCTTTGAAATCCTTTATTTCACAAGTTCCAATGAATGCCTTTGTTTTTAGGTATCTGACATTCATTTGTGCATAGAAAGGAGCAAAGTAGTTTGTGTGAAGCCCAGATTCTTTTTGGGGGTAGCATCCATGCCTATTTTCACACGGACGGTCATTTCTAGTTTTGGTAGCTGAGCACTCTGGTATTTTTCTGGGGGTATGTGTGAAACCGCAAGTAAGGAAAGACAAACCACTGAAGATAAAACCAAAAACATTACCTCCTCCTTTCTAATATTAAAACCCATCTCAAATGATACAATTTTCTTCAGGTTCTGAAATACTGTGACAAACGTTTGATGCTTTTTGGTTTGTGAGGAGGTTTTTTCTTTTTTTCTTTTTTTTTTCTTTCCCTTCCCAATTCAGGTTTCCGGATAGAATTGGAACTGAATGTGCCAAAAATACCACGATAGAAGCTGTTCTCATGGGTGTTTCCATCTGGAATCTAATGTAGAAATGCCAGAAATCCTGTAGGAAAACCTGTTCTCATGTGGTTTCCTGCCCGGTTCAACGTTTTTGATATGTTGGGAGAGTTTGGATTAGCAGCAGATAAGCAGAGAAACTGGATCTGAATGCCAAACTTTTTCTGAAGTTTTTCCATCCCCACTGGAAGCATTATGAGGCCCATAGGCATAAGGTATAGAGTCTCTCCCCTGCTGGGAAGGGTTTAAAGCTGGCTGCATAGTAATAAACAAATGCATAAATATATTCATGAATGAGTAGGGCTTTGCTCTTTGCTTCTTTGCCAGGCTATTTTAACCACTCTGCTATTTGAGATAATCTCCAGTTATTTGTGCAAATATTTGAATGCTCAGAAAGTTTTAAGAATCTTAGCAAGAAAATGCACCTGGAAAGTTACTTTTCAACTGGTTAGTTTTCATCACTTCCTATTTGTTATTCCTGGTCGAAATTTCTTCGGGGTTGGTGGTGGTGATCTGATTAGATCAAAGAGACCAGCGCCAGGTTTCTTTGGGAAAGGTGCTGAGCATTAGCCTAAGAGGTACAGCAGATTGGATTTTCCTTTCCCAAATCCTGGTCCAAGTATAGGAGCAGGTAGTATCCAGATCCTGGATATGCTGATCCTTTTAGAGGCAAGAGGATCTTGGGCAAACTAATGGTCTCGTCTTGCCCCTGTGAGGTGGAGCTCATGGAGATACTTGCACTTTTCCTCCCTCATGCTTTTCCCCCTCACACTTTTTCCTGTCACACTATTCCCTTCATGCTTTTTTCCTACCCCCTTCGCACTCTTTCCCACTTACATGTTCCCCCTTGTGCTTTTTTCCCATCATGCTTTTTCCCACTCGCAATTTTCCCCTCACTCTTTCCCGCTCGCACTTTCCCGCTTGCACTTTTTCCCACTTGTACTTCTGTCCCTCATGCTTTTTCCCGCCCAAACTTTTCCTCACGCTTCTCCCCTCACGCTTTTCCCGCTTGCACTTTCTCCCTCACACCTTTTCCCGCTCACATTTTTCCCCTCACACTTTTTCCCTCTTGCACTTTTTCCCGCTCTTGCTTTTTCTCACACTCACCTTTTCTCCTGCTCTCACTTTTCCCCTCACATTTTCTAACCCTCGCACTTTTCACCCTCACACTTTTCCCCTTGCATTTTTCCCCCTCTCCTTTTTCCCTTTCACTTCTCCCTCTCGCACTTCTTCCTCCTCACACTTTTCCCCTCACGCTTTTTCCCACTCACAATTTTCCCCACACTTTCCTGCTTGCACTTTTTCCCGCTTGCACTTTTGTCCCTCACGCTTTTTCTCACTCATGCTTTTTGCCCTCATACTTTTCCCCCTTGAACTTCTTCCTCACGCTTTTCCCCTCACACTTTTCCCGCTCTGTTTCTCCCTCATGCTTTTTCCTGCTCGCACTTTTCCCCTCACACTTTTTCCCACTCTCACTTTTTCTCCTGCTCGTACTTTTCTCCTCACATTTTCTACCCCTCGCACTTTTCACCCTCACACTTTTCCCCTTGCATTTTTCTCCCTCTCCCTTTTTCCTTTCACTTTTCCCTCTCACACTTTTTCCTCCTCACACTTTTCCCCTCACGCTTTTTCCCACTCACAATTTTCCCCACACTTTCCTGCTTGCACTTTTTCCCGCTTGCACTTTTCTCCCTCACGCTTTTTCTCACTCATGCTTTTTGCCCTCATACTTTACCCCTTGAACTTTTTCCTCACGCTTCTCCCCTCACACTTCTCCCCTCACGCTTTTCCCACTCTCTTTCTCCCTCATGCTTTTTCCCGCTCGCACTTTTCCCCTCACACTTTTTCTCTCTTGCGCTTTTTCCCGCTCTCATTTTCGTCCCTCATGTTTTTCCCGCTTGCACTTTTCGCCCTCATACTTTTTCCCCCTTGAACTTTTTCCTCATGCTTCTCCCCTCACACTTCTCCCCTCACGCTTCTCCCCTCACGCTTCTCCCCTCACGCTTTTCCCGCTCTTTCTCCCCTCACGCTTCTCCCCTCACACTTCTCCCCTCACGCTTTTCCTGCTCTTTTTCTCTCTCACACTTCTCCCCTCACGCTTTTCCCGCTCTCTTTCTCCCCTCACACTTCTCCCCTCACGCTTCTCCCGCTCTTTTTCTCTCTCACACTTCTCCCCTCACGCTTTTCCCGCTCTCTTTCTCCCTCACACTTTTTCCCGCTCTCACTTTTTCTCCCGCTCACTTTTCCCCTCACATTTTCTACCCCTCGCACTTTTCACCCTTACACTTTTTCCCTTGCATTTTTTTTCTCCCCTCTCCCTTTTCCCTTACACTTTTTCCCCCTCACACTTTTCCCCTCACCGTTTTTCCCCTCAGGCCTCACTGCCAAGTGCCATCTTGCCGCTCCTCACGGCATGGCTGCCACCTGGACACCCAGCATCCAGTATGGCCAGAGGTGGCTTTGTGGATGGAGATTGTCCATCCCAATTATCTGAGGAACCATGCAGGAAAAGAGCAGATTTTGGGAGAAGTGACCCTCGGGGCTGGTGCCATGGCCACCCACCCCAAAGTGCAGTTAAAGCTGTGGTGATGAGGTGAGGCAGCCTCTTTGGGCAGCCCCTGCTGCAGATGGTGTGCTGAGGAGTGAAGCATTCCAAACCAAATCAGCAATTTTCACATTTTCCACCAGTGCTCATCAGTTCAGCTCCACCAGCATTTCCCAGGTAAGGGGTGACTTTGGCTGGTCATAGGGACATTGGAGAGGGGCTGGTTTGCCACAGGGACCAGGTGTGCAATGATCTTTGGGAGGAAACAAAGGGGCCCTTTTTTATTTCTCATTTTATTTAATCTTGTGAATCAGGTTCAGCCTCTTCTTTTTCCAGAGTGTGGGATCCTGCAGATTGTCCACTTTTGGCACCTCCAGAAATTGAATTTCTGCTGAGCAGAGCCCTCCCACACTCAGTCCAGTGTACAGAGCCCCTTTCACCAGGGCAGCAGTAGGTGAATGCCCATTGAGGGGCTTTCCTTCTGCTTAATGCAGATTCCCAGACTTGGAAATGTCCCCCTTCCCTCACACAAGGCATCCATGCACACCTGAGCACAGGTACTGTATTTGCACAGCACCTACTTGCCAGAAAGCTGCTTATTTTTGCATGTACCTCTCCCCCTGCACTGCTGCCTTCCCCTGCCACGGACACACATTCGCTCCCTGTGTCAGCTGTCGGGAGTGATCTGCGCAGAATGAACATCTGTATTAAGTTTGCAGAGCTAGTCAAAATGTTTACCAGGACTATTTAATAGGGAGATCAATAGCAAGTGCCTCTGTGTTTGTTTTAACAAAATAAAATTGGTTTCAGAGCAAAACCTTTTTAGAACAACAACAAAAACAACAACAAAACCCCAACCCTGGCATTGCTCCAGCTCCAGTGTAACAACACAGGAGAAAAGGGCATTCCCGAGTACTTGCTCAGATTTATTTTCATTATGCAGTTATTAGAGTAAGGGAGCATTAGATGGCTGTTGTCACTGGGAGACCCTCTCCCTATGAAGCTCGTGTGCTCGGCAGTTCGTTTGGAGCTGTACTGATTTATGGCTGTCAGCTCCTGCCTGACAGTGTCCTGACAAGTTCTGCTGGTAGAAACTTGTTCAAGCTTGAAGTGACACTTCTGTGCTGCTGGTTTTCCTTCCCCAGAGAGGAAACAGCTCTCGACCATCCCGATTTCGGTGTCACGCTGAATTCCCTCTAAGTGTGTTTCCTTGCCTGGGGTCTGACTTGCTACTGGAAGCCAATACATTAAATCGCTTCCCCAAATTACCATATTGGCTCCTCGCTTGGGGGCTGTTTACAGTAGGTTTCAGACCACTGGTTGGCCCACGTAATGCCTGATTTGGAAACTGGTAGCATCTCCAGTTGGTAGCTGACAAATTCTGTCAGTTTGAGTCTGGCACAAGACATCATCGGAACGTGGGGGAAAGGGGAAAAAGGATAATTTTCCATTTTCCGGAAGATAGCTGCAAAAGACTGTTTTGTTACATGCATGCAAAAGATGTATTAGCTGTTTTGTTTTTTTTTTTTTAATTGAATTGGGATATTATGGCTTGTTGTAATTTAGAGTGGCAACCCCACCCTACCCAATTCTGTACTACTGGATCTTGCTAAAATATATCCACGTGCTTAAATTTAAGCACTTGTGCTTAAACACCCCCCTTTAATAATTAGAAGACTGGATTTATACCCTAACTTTCCAGACAGCTGGTAGATTTTTTTCCCACCATCTTCACCTCCTAAAATGTTGTGATGTAGCAAATTAGCCACTTCTCACCATTTATTCTGACGAACAGAAATAAGTGAAATCTGTCTCTGAACACTAGTGCTTCAGGCATGTGAAATACATGGTAGCCTACATGGCAGCAACCAAATAAATATGCTTTGCAGCTTTTAGGTGAGAAGGTGGTAAGGAAAATAGAGAAGGAGGAGCTAAGTATTCTGGCAAATATTATGTGTAAAACATGGGGAAGACTCCAGAAAAAAAGTTAGGAGATATGAATCATCGACCACAGAAAAGGGAGAGAAACATGTCAGAAGCCTTTGAGTGCATTTATCCCACTTCAAGTACTTTGTATCTTTTAAAATGCAAACCAATTGCAGTATTTGAGTTTTCCTGTGCTGTAAAATGCACCACAATCCCTTCAGTAAATAGTTTCAACAATAAATTAACTCTCCACCCAAGTCGTGCTTTCTCTGGATTCAGCTTCCAGCATTGGGTCTTCTGACAACTTTGTCTCTCAGAAGGAAGTGTCCCATTGTATTTATTTTTTGTGACCTGTGCCACCATAAACTGTGATCGAGGCCCTCTGTCACCTTTCCTTTGATAAGCTGAAGGGACAGAGGGCTGTGAGTTGTTCATGATAAGGCATGTTTTCTAGTGCTTTCCCCATTCTTGTTCCTCTTTGAATCCTTCACAATTAACCAATTTCCTTCTTGAACTTTTGCCTCCAGGGCTGTCTCTGTATTCCTGCAGCAGCTGCACCTTTGCCAAAGGCACAGGCAGGATAACGTCTCTATTCTTCCTTGAAACTCCTCTCCCTGTACCTGAGTCTGCCTGGGCTTTGTGGCTGTCAATGGAGATTCTTATAATCGGCTGATATAACCATAATTTTGGTGTAGTTTGGGGTAGAAGTGGTGGGTCTGTCTTGGTTCCTGGCTGGATGAAAGTGTTTTGTCAAGGTGGATATTGTTCAGTTTACAGTTTGCCAAGCGATTCAGACTGCTTTGTGTGCTCTTTGATCGAGCTCTCCTGCAGTCTCCCTGTCACCTGCAGACTTTATTAATCATGATTTTATTCCAGGGTTTTTTCAATCATTGATTTAATATGTTAAATAGCATGAGACTGAGGACTGGTGCTGCTGGCCCAGTTAAAACTATTCCTATTCAATTTTCAGACTTCTATTCACAGCTACATTTTTCAATCTGAGGTGCCAGTTTTAATCCATTTTAATTTGTGCCTTGTTTAGATTATATCATTCTACCTACTGAGTCAAAACAGTATGGAGAATCTGATCTCATGCTTTGCAAAAATCTAAGTGCAGCATACCAACATTATCACCCTTATCAAGCTGATCTGTGCTCTCAGTAAAAAGAAAATCCCAATGAAAATCTATTTTCTGTAAACCCACACTCCTGGAAGGTATTTGTATTTGCTCTTTTTGCATTGTAATATATAATTTTTGGATTAACTGCCCATTACCTTAACCTAGATTAGAATGACAGTCCTCACAGTACCTTGGAGGATCCCATCTGTTTGTTTTAAATTTTGGAGAAATGTTACTTTGCTTTGGTCTTCTGGAGTATTGTAAATCCCATCGTGTCCCTGTGGGGTGGAGAGCTTCCATGCCTGTTCTTTGCACATTTTCCAACTGACTGACTTCAAAATCTCTCCTTTTCTAACTGCTGTTTTAAAGTCCTTTGACTCATTGCTGAGATTGAGTGTGATTCATTGTTTTGAGACAATATGCATATAAAATCTATTTCCCAAATATGGGACAGGTATTCATTGAATTCTTATATGTTTTCCTCATTATTATTACATCTTTACTATTTTTCTCCCGTAACAGATGACAACATTTTTGTTCTCAATATGCTTTTAAAAGTCCCAGATATCCTTTCCTCATTGATTTCTTTTTTTCCCCTTTCTGGCTCCCTTTGTCAAATTCCTACAGTTATTAGCTTTTGGTTTATAATTGTTATTATCAGTATTCCTTTACATCATTAGTGCTTTGTGTTGAAACAAATGTGTTTTCATTCTATGTCTACTTTTAAACAGAGAAATTTTTAAACATTGTCAGTTTGTCTCTTTGGTTGTGAAATTGTGGCCTTTGAAATCTACGAATGTATTCTTAACACTTTTCTGATTACCATGAAAAGGCTCCTCTGTAGCTGATATTGCTCATAATTATTTCAGTATTGTGAGAATGATTTTTGTCCAACAGCAGCTATGTGAACGTACACGCTAGAATGCCCATAAACACACACATTGCTTTGGACTATTCTATATGTTGACAACAAATATGATCGAGTCATGATTACCGGCATTTGAGTAACCATGAATTTTTAACATCTGGGATCAGATCCTCTGGATCTGTCATTAGGCAGTCTACCCCAAGCTGGGTGAAGAAATTGGCTGCCTGCAATTTTTAAAATTCTGAGGACTTTTTAGTGCTGGTAGCCTGAGAACACCAGCATATGCCATTCAGATTGAAGTCCCATATGTTAACACAGCTTTTTTTACCAACACATGATAAATAAGTCTTTAAAGAAGCTGGTCATCGTGTTTTTTACACTGTTTTGGTGGGGTGCAGCAGGCACCAAGTAGCTCATTCCTTCCAGTGTGTTTGTAAGAACACAGATCCACCGCCTATTTTCAGTTGAAATCTTTTTATGTCTTATTTGCACAGACTTGCAGAGATCATGAGATTTTGAGACAGTGTACTACACCCTTTCTTTTTTGCACACCTGAGCCCACTGAGTTGGCTTATGCATGTTTATGTCCTGATCAAGTGGGTTTTCCTAGCAATATTAACCAAGGAAAAATTTATGCTCATAAATCAGCCATTCTAATTCCTCTCATTGACTTCTAGCAGAAGTGCATAATCAATTAAATAATTTAATCCCTTTGTATAAGTGGATGCTTTTGTAATTTTGTTCTCAACAACATGATTTTGAACTACAACCAAAACCCTCATGTTGGAAAATAGACAGTTTTAAAAATTTTTATTTAACTTCATTCAGGGGTTTTGTTCACCTTTTCCACAGAAAAGGAATTTTAAGTTTGTTTCCAGGGCTTTGTTCCACCAGGTGAGGTCTGATGAACTCAACATCTGAACAGACAGTAGTACAAAAGATTAGGACCATCAGCGGCCATTTATGGAATATCAGCCCCAAACTTCACCCCCAGGCATGGCCAGAGACACCTGGGCTGGGAAAAGAGGGGTAAGAATGAGGACCTAATTAGCATCAGAGGTGAAAAAATCCGGATCCAATAGGAAACCAAATACTAAGAACTACGCAATTTGGGACCAATGAGCATTGAACCAATAGATTTCTATGGGTTTTGACTGTATAAAATTCGGGAAAAATCTAGTAACATCCACATGTCATGGAATGATTTTCTCTGTACACCCGGGCGATGTGTGGATGAAATTATTTCTGTTACACATCCTGGACAGAACAACATCCTGGCCAGACATAAAGTAATGCCTGGATTCTCCAACACCAAAATGTTGGAGGGTTTTTGTTTTTCCTGCAGTTTCAGAAACACTCACACCATTTGCCCAGGCAGAATTTTCTGACTTTTCCTGTTCATAGGGCAGGAGGAGCCTTATAAGATCACATGTCTGCACTGTCTTCTGCTCAATTTAACCAACTGCCTTCGCAGAGAGATTTCCTACAACTTCCTTGACAGGGATGCACACACTCTCTCTAAACCTACAATCTTGTCTTGGTCCTTCATATAAACTCCCAAATCTCTAGTCAGTATTTCCCCAATTTTCTGCCTTTTCTAGTTCCTGTGTGGACATTTTCATGCTTTCCCACAGCTATGTTTCTTAAGGAGGATTGTTCAGAACCGCTATACTTTATTCTTTGTTACATCTGCGATTGCACTTCCAAACCACAGTTTTGTTTCTTTTACCATCATTACCGCTTGCACATCACTCTGAAGAAATCTTTTCAGAAGGTGAGAAAACAGAGCCGCCCATCCCCTCCAGCTCAGAGCCATGCACATGCTGCCAGCCAGCCTTGCCTGCATGTCCTCTGAAAATGGAAGTTCCTCAGATGTCTTCTTCAGCCTTGCTCTGAAATTACTCTGTTTGCTGCTTCTCTTTGCCTGCTCCGGACTTTGCCTGACAACTGATGAACAGATTGAGTTGCTCAGTGCCAACCTGCCCCTCAAGTGAGGGGCAAATCAAGTCTGACTGATTAAAATGACCCCAGGATCTGAGACAGGAGTCCCTCTCGTGAAAAAAATCCCAAACAATAAGTAGGCATCTCTTACATGGCGCGTTTGAAGGTCCCAAATCCGCTGTTTTAGGGCCAAACTGGATAATCAGCAGGATCAGGCATATCACTCATCAAGATTTTTAACCTAGAGCCTGTGCTGTCTCCTCTGAAACACCCCTGAGGCAGCAGGAGACTTGGAGCTTGCCTTGTCCAACTGAAGCGGCCCTTTCCAAGTTATTCGCAGCAGGGATGTTGAGGAGAAAAGACTGATTTTTCATCTGTCCCTTTGAAATATCATTCTCCCACAGTTAGCCTGGCAAATGACTTCCCAAGAGCTCTCTTCAAGTGCTAAATCGAGCTGTCGCCAGCTACGACGGCCTAAAGAGGGGTGGGACCGGTGACAAATACTTTACAAAGGGCCAAGTTATCTCTAATTGTACTTTGTTTAATGGGATCGCTAAAGCAGCATAAGTAGCTGTTTGTGGGGGTCCCACCCGTCCAACACGACCCGGCTAAAGGACTGCGGTTGCCCCCGTTCAGCAGCGATGAGCTCAGGATTGCACCTTTCTAATGCTGAGCTCTGCCTGTTCCGCCAGGTCTCGTGTAAACTGTGAAATGATGAGGATCAGGCAAGTGCCAGAGAGGCTTTTCTCCGCCCCTGGCTCCGAGTTGCTCACGTGCCTTTTCGGATGAGCCTGTCAGACCCACGGGAGCAGCCGAGGTTGGGCTTTCCATCGAGGCGCGGTGCACAGGCTCCTTGAAATGCCACTGCAGTGGTAAGGGCATATTAAAAATAGAGAGAAAGACAACTGCTTGGCGTCATCCTATTCCCTAATAGGACTCCTTTCTGCATTGCCTGCCTTTCCAGAAGGCACTTGGCAGGGTGACATGAGAACTGCTGCCCTTCAGCTGGATAGCTGGGGCACCCACTGGCTTCCTGAGGCATGGCCAGTCTCCAGGTGTCCTACTCCTTTTCTTCCCTGTATATTCACTTCTCTCTTCCCCCACTCCTCCCCCTTTCACCCCTTTTTTTCCTTTTCTTTTTGTGTCCCTACCTATACATTTTTTTAATATTTGTCAGCATCAGTGATGCCTGCAGGCAAAGCCTCCGGGGTTAGGCACAGCGGGAACAGGTGTGGCCAGTAATCCCTTTGCCAAGGGAGTTCCTGCTGCAGCCAGAGGCGCTCATGCCACTGGCTGAGGAAGTCCCAGGGGCCAAACCCGTTTTTTTCTCAGGGTACTGCTCACGGATGCTGTGAAGCCAGGTACACTCCTTTCCTCTTCTCGTGGGCACATTGCTTTCCCCATCGAGCTCATGATTGTGTTTGGACCCGTGCTGCGGGGAATATATCTCAGTATAAAAATATCCATGCCTTTGAAAAGGCAGAGGATCATATTTCTTTTAAACCGTACCTCAATCAACTTGTGAAAACCTGAAATACATCTGGACAAATCAGATTTATATGAAACAAGGAAAAATATAGCAATTTTGGGGATATTAAATTGAAGGTTCAATGTAGTTGTTCTTGGGCTAACTGGTGCTTGGGAAAATGGGGTTTAGATCGTTTTCAGAGATTCCCCTTTCTTTGCTGACAGTCAGAGAAAAGGGGCAAGAGGCTATTGCTTGTGTTTGTTCCTAAAGCAAATCACAGTTGATAGGTCCAACTTTAGACCGACCGGCCTTGACAAGTTTCTCTGCAATTCTTTCTTGTGTGCAGTTTTTAGAAATCTTTGAACAGTGAGAAGCACAAAAGGTAGAAAGTTAACAAGACTCTACGGGGCTGTGAGATGGTACCTGACAAGGGAGGAGAGGTGCTCCTGCGACTAAAATAGGCGACACAGAAGGAGGTTTTGTGCTTGTGTGAGAAATTGGGAATCTTGTTACAGGCTAGGAAGGTCTGGTCTGCTCAGACATACAGTGTTCGTAACAAAAGCTTTGGTATCATTAGCTGAATGTTTTCAGGAGGTTTCTTATAATTTTCAAATGTGTAATTTTTACTTGAGTTTCTTCTGACAAGTTTATTCAGTACTACAGTTTATTCAGTACTACAACTCAGGTATTTTGCTGGGGAGTTGAGAGTTGGTTTTGGCTATATTTGTGGTCAGGAAACAATTGCCTGGGGGGGAGGGAAGAAAAGTCCTTGCTTTGGCACACTGAAGAAAAGATGCCCTTTCCCACTTTCCATCTCCCTTGAAAGAACTTGTTGTTTCTGCTTTCACTCTCCAAACCTGTGCAGGCAATTAGCATCAATGATTTGTCCTTAAGAGGCAGCTTTGGCCTTGCATTTCAGAGAGAAATGTGGTTATTTCAGACTTAGCAAGTGTGCTTTAGGTTTTGATCCTCAGCTTTAGTTTTCTTGTTATTCATATTGATTGTTCCAATTTGTATGCTGTTTTGCTCTGTGAGTTGTTGATCTGTTTTGTTTCTAGCCTGTTTTTCAATGGACACAGGTTTCCAATTTTCTGTTTTCTTCTTAGACTTTCAGGTTTTACTTCAATACGTGTTTTCCAGGATATTTCTCTCTCACTGCGGCAAAGCTGTTGTATGATTGTGTTGCTTGCCTCTTCCTTCCTAGAGACAATGTTAACAGATATCATGGGAGGGAGATCACCCTCCTCCCCCTAAATTTTATATAGAGCACTGCACTTAAGTCAGAAGCCGTATTCCCTTGCCTGTGGATTTTCCTTTGCTGGAAGGGCCAATTCGTAAAGCAGATGGGAACTGTCAGCTTTGTGTTTCTTGGGAATATGTTCCAAAATATATCCTTTACCATGGTATCCTTTGCAAGGCTCTGATGTAGTAAAAAACATTGGGATATTAAAACCCAGTTAATGGAAAACCATTAACACTCAGCCTGGAAAGAGTGGAAAAACCTTTGAAAATCCTGCTGGCTAATAATCCCTCGGTGAGAGGCCAGTGCAAGGGGACTTCCCTGCTCTCCTCTGCAGCCTTGGCATCGTTCCTGGGTACCTCCATGGGAGGTTTACTTGTTGGGAATACCGCATATGGTGGGGAAGCAAAGAAGTGTGGAAGACAGCACATGCAGCTTTAAGGGAGAAAGAGTTTGAAAGAAGAGGAAAATGCCCCTGGAGCACGGGGCCATTGGGTGGTGCTCTGATGTTCTTCTCAACTGTTTTTAAACTCTCCAAATCCCCTGGAGGGTGCAAAGCAAACGGTATTAGCTCTGCCGGTGTGCAATTCAGAACCTGGTTAAACCAGCATTTGGTGGAAAAAGGGTCTGGTCCTTTCAGGGTCTGTTATCCGGCACATTGGCAGAAAGGTAGACAGTTTTTGCAGCCTGCCTAGTCCATCAGTATTTGTGCTCTCTGGCCATGAATTTAAGAAAGATGTGCCAGAATTGACATTATCCTACTGGAACCAAGGGACTTGGGAATGCTTTAAAAACTGACTGATGAAAACACGGAAGCTCCAGTTCTCCAGCGAATGCCGGTTGGCCAGAGTGTGCGTGCATGTGCGTGTGCATGGATGGGCTCTCTTCTTTTTTAAAACCTTTGGAGTGAGTTTTTTGGATACTTCAGACGTCCCTTTTTCTCACCCTCAGATTGTTCGCCGCCTCCCCAGCAGAGTGACATATTGTTTGCAGTGGAATTTGACAGGCTCAGATGGCAGTAGCTGCTGCAAGATTTTTTAGTTCTTGTTGGTGCTACGACAGGTCTCAACAAATTCCCTCGCCCACTCGCCCGTGGTGCATAAGAAACTTTCTCTAGTGTGAGGGGAGCTTGCCCATCAGTTTTGTCAAAATCTCAGCTTTCCTTTAAGCATGATGCAGAAATTCTGGCTTTCTGAATCTGACACAGATCTGCTCTACGGCACTGATGTTTGCAGATTCAGGAAGGCAGACAGACAAAGGCGAGTGAAATGTGAGCTCCCAAATAACCCTGGCTTGGCTTTGTGATGGAAGTGAACTGCCTGGGGTATGTGGTGGGAAGAGGCTGTGGATTTCTGCCATGGAGATGTGGCCCCATTCTGTGTGCTGTGCTCAGTGTCCCCTTGTAAGTCCATCCCCTCTCTTGCTGTGTCTTTGTCACGTACACAGGTGACAGACCTGCAGACCCACCCATCCTACCCCAAATACCCTGAGGAGACATGCGACAACCCTGCGAGCTGGTCACCCACTTCTGTGTGTGATGGTGTTTCTGATGGCCACCTCTAGGCATCTTCTGTAGGATGAGCTGACATTTGCCCTGAAAGACCCTATTTTTGTCTGCTGTGTCTGCAGGGGAGCCCCACTGCCTGGCTCATGGGGCCAGGGGAGTCCTCCTGTTCAGCCTCTGCGTAAGAGGAGCACCCTGCGCTTGGCATCCCTTTGGAGTGGGACTGCTCAGGGTGACAGTGACAGGCATGGGCTTTTTTGTGGGAAGAAATGTTTATTCTGAGGCAGAGGACATATCAGTGTCCCTTGTATCCCAGCAAGAGTGAGGGCTTTGGAAAACTAGGGAAGATTTTTCCAAAGCCATGAGCCTGTTTTCTCCCATGAGCTGTGGACTTTCGGAGTAGGGCATTCCAACCAAGCCGTGAGTATTTCATGTTTGTTTTAGGCTCAGCCTCACAAGATTATTTTCAAGCAGTGGTCCTGGGGCCATCCCAGTCTCAGGCTTTTCCTTGGCATAAACAGCATTAGCCCGAGGGTGGCCCTCATCTGTGCCAGATGCCCACAGCCACGGCAGCAGGAAATCAATGGGGCGTGGGGATATCCCCGCCACTGCTCGCCGCCGCTAATAGCTGTGGTGGTGTAGGAGTCCCTGTGGCATTTCCACATTACCTGGAGATTTCCCAAGGCAGGAGAAATCCTAAGGATAATTAAGCCTGTTTTATTTAGGGCTGAGCTGAGCCATCAAAGTGGCATAAAGCAGCCTAAATGGACCAGAGGATCTGGCACCTTATGTGAAAACTAATCATTTTCTGAGGTGGTCTGATAATTTCTGAGGAGGATATAAAATAATTCACACCCACATGTAGCTTTTAATGAGTAGAAAAGCCTCTCTGCTGCATGTTCTGGAATTGTACTCTTTTGTGGGGGGAAAAAAAAAAAGCCCAACCCAATGATGTTTGCATGCAACAAAGCGATAGGGAGACTGTGGCAGGAGCAGGAGCTTTGGGGCAGTGTCTTTGTTGCTGTTTTCATCAGGGTTAAGGGCTCAGTGACCATTTGGAAACCTTTTATGGGCAAACTGGCTAGCAGCCAGTACTGCAAATTTGCACTCCTGACTTTTTGATTAGTCAGTAGTCCATCAACAGCAGTAGAAACCTGAGAAACATTTGCAGCTAACCACGTGAAAAGCAGGTGTAATAAATCAGGTTGTTCAGGTTTAGTCCCAACTGGGAAATGTGAGGATGGAGGTAGAATTCATTCCCTACTCCTCTCGTGGTATAGCAGAATACTTGCTGCCTTACCCCAGTCCCTCTTTCCCACAAGACTTCAGCCTGTAACAGTGATTGCATTCCCATTGGGGAATCGCAGATTTCCAACAATTTCTTTTAAGATCCACAGCGAAATTGTGTGAATGACAACCATTCATCCATCTCATTGCAGGATCAGGACCACAGCATGGACTTTTTAAGTTTGAGGGGCGAGCCCTTAATCACTGCTGACTGTGCTAAGAGGAAGGAGCTCTCTCTGTGCCAGTGCCCTGATGGCAGCAGAGGCATCTTTTCTATTTATTTGCCTCTGTCCCATGGGGACCTGGAGTGTGTGTCTGCATGGGGAGGGGGCTCCCTGGCTCCTGCCATGCCTGTGCCCAGGCTTTTCCCGGGAGCAAATCAGCAGAGCTGGTGACAGCAGAAGCCATGAAAAGACTGTGGCAGATGTGAGCCTGCTCTCTAATACTTTATGAATACTGAATCTGCTTTTTTTTTTTTTTTTTTAGGGGGAGGGTGGCTCTCTGTGTTGTAGCTTGTTCTTTATCACATGTAGGGTACACACAACACTGGAGAGGGGTGTTGTTAATAAAAGTAGCAAAGTTGCATCCTGGAGAGATAAAACAGAGGACAAGAAAGTGGGGTGGAAGTGTTGGTGCCATGAAGACAGATCCATGTCTGTCTGGAAGACAGATCATGGAAGAGCTTTGGGTGCATGACATTTTTCTCTTTTTTTTCCCTTTTGGGTGGACTGCTGAACCAAAATGGTCTGGTAACTGTGGGCTAGAATTTTATAATGGCTGCGCAAGAATTCTCTCTCCCCCAAGTTATGACATTTTAGGATTAAACAGAATCTTCCTGTGTCCCTCAAGATGAATATATATTTTGTAATCTCAGGAAAAATTCAGGTGACGTCTTCCAATTGCAGATAATGGCAATTTAATCTTCGGAGAAGAAGGGTGGATGGGATGGTTTTCTCAGAGGGGACACATCTCACTGACTCCTCCTCCCCATCAAGTGACATCCAGCCTAAACATCACAGCCACACAATAACTTAGTACTGCTGTTGCCTTCCCTGTAGTTAAACAGAGACCTTCAGGCTCTCTAGTCCAGCAGTTCAATTGCTTTCCCAGGTATTAAAATAACAAAAAAACCCAGAAATGACTGAAACAGGGAGAAGAAAGCAAAGCTCTTCAACACCCCCAGCATCAGGCAGGCAGCAAGAGCAGACACATCCAGGGATGGTTTGCATGCTCAGTGCTGTTCTGCTGTTCGTTGTCAGTGGTGGATATTTGACAAAACCCCCTTTTTACAGCACTTTTAAGAAAAATTTGGTAATAGCTAAGCAAACCGCTGAAATCAACTGAGCTGAACAAGGGAATAACAACAAAACAAAAAGCCCAGTGTGTGTCTGTTGCCTGGGGCAAGCTACAGCTGATGGATAAAGTGACAGACGAATCCTTCCCTCATTTCCATTTTAATCTCTGTCTACTAATTGTCATCAATATCATCAGGGTCACTAGACCACTAGTGCGAGTCTACAGCCTTCCACAGGAACCGCAGCTTGGCCTGCCTGGCCCCCAGGGCTTTGCCCCTTTGCTAACCCGGGCTGTACTGGGGATGCCTTGAAGGGGGAGGAAGGGCCCTTGGAGGTGAGGTGGGGCGGGTGATGCTTCCCAGTGTCACACAGAAGAGGCTACTACTGGTGTCCGGCATTAAAATACAGGTCAATTGCAACCCTCTTTGAAATGAAAATTATTTATACTCCCTTTATGCCCAGGCCAGGATTTGAAAGAAGGGCAGCTGGGAATCCAGCTCCCATTGGAAGAAAGGGCTCATTCCGACTCTTAAATCAATGACTGTGTGATGAAAGCACACTTTGGATCAGACCCAAGGAGGACAGAGTCAAAGCTTTTTGTCAGTTCTCTGCCTGGTGCTCTCTCTTCCCTTGCTCACTCTGGTATGTGTAACGCATGCGATGTGCCACACGAGTACTCAAGGGGGTCTTTGCCAGTGACCAATCGGGCAGTGCCTCAGAATTTTGTTCCATCACCCTCCTGCCCAGGAAAGGCACCGCACAGGGTTGTATAGGTAATGTTTAACCCAGGGGCTCCAAGCCAAATCCTGGCCTCTGCGCACAGCTTGAGCACAAATTGTGCCCATGGCAACTATGCAGCAACTTGCTTGGTTGGAAATCTCCCATCCCCACTTGGAGGCAGCCATGTGGTCCTCTGCTTCTGCTGCTAAAAAGTAATAGATTTTTGGCATTTACTCTGTACCTTTATCCTGCACCCAATCCCCTCTGCTTTATAGGCATAGTGTGTTCAGGTGATTTGGACGAGGCTCTGGGTTGGCTCTGTTGGCAGTGCTCCCTCATAACAATTTTCAACCCCCTTTTTTTTGTTTCCCTGTGTATTCTCCTTCCTCTCTTACTAACTCACTCTTTCCACTTTCTCTACTCCCATTCCTTTGTGTTGCCCTCCCAAAGTCGCAACATCCCTTTGGTGGTACCATCTTCATCTCCAAATGTCCCTCGTCTCTCCTGAGTTACACTTTTCCTTAGATTTCCCAAGTGCTTTCTCTGCAATCATTCCTTGGCAGATCAACTTCTTACTCCTTCTCCTACCCAGTAACCATTTCTTGAACAGGAGAGGTGAGGACTAAAAATGGACTTTTCTTAGATCGGCTGATGATTTGGGATCAAAGCAGTTCACAGTAGCTGCAGTCAGCTCCTCCGTTCATGCAGCCTTAGCTGGTGACAAGGACTCTGCAGGCTCTGAAGCACAACCCTCCTTTCCCTTGAGATTGTGACCCTGTTTTAGGATGCTGTGTGGTTTTGAGGTTCCACATTTGCAAGATTGTGCCTCTGTTGCCTGAAGGGAGGTGGAGGTGATCCTGGAGAGGGTCGTCTTGGCCTCAAGGTGGTCCTCTTTGGCTTGTTATTCCATTGCTCGTGCTTTTCTAGCTATCCAGTGAATTAGGAAGGGACTGTTGCAATATTGTAATGCCTCTGTGTGCGTGTCCCTGTGGCTGTGTGGGATTTTACCACCGTGGTGTGCTGCAAATCTGTAAGGAACGGTTGATGCCACCTCGTCGTTTGTGTCCTCCTGAGTGATTCGCCGCCAGTGCTGTGACCGGGATAGGGAGAGGCAGAGAAGCAACAAAAAAATTACTCTGTGAAGCCATCTGCTGCAAATCTTCCCAGAGGAAGATTTGGAATCCCCCTGCTCCAGCAATGAAAATCTTCAGGGGCCCATGCCCTGTAAGCCGCAGTCCCTGCGGCTGCAACTCCAGATCTTTGGAGCTTATTGGTAACACATTTGCAAAGCTGCCCTGCTGTGATCACTGATCTCTGCCAGCTTAAATTTGGGAAAATGCTTTACACAGCCTTTCCTCTCCCCTCCTTCAACCCCTGCAGGTCTATATACAAGGAAAGAAAGATTTAGTGTTTGAGCATAAGCACTGGTCAGCCAATCTGCAGCGTATCTTCTTGAAAACCCAAAACAGGTGCTCTTGGGCCATCAAAGTCTTGAAGCAGTTAAACTTCCTTTCACCTCTGTTGCAGTTCCTTTAAAAGAAATAGAGAGATCTTCAAAAGGTGGAAGGGTGGCAGGCCAGAAACGTAAAGCGTGTGCAATCACTCAGATACAAGTGGCACCACTAAAAATTGCCTTCATATATCAGCTTATGGTTTACACACTGTGGCAGAAAGGACGCTAAAAGGTCAGCAGAAAAAAAATATATATGTCAAGCCTGGAGCTGTGACTCCAAAGGTGTGGAAAGACATGATCTGAGAAGGGTTCTAGAGGGACTGGATAAGTGCTTGATATGGCAGGATTTTTTATTTTATTTTATTTTATTTTTTGCAAGGGAGCTGCTTGCAAACGTCAGCACAGAAGCCAAGGTATATACTCGCAGTAACCTCTTGCTACGACCCCTGGTGACAAGACGGATAGTTCCATTCATCTGTGGGTGAACAGCACAGGCTCTCTGCATTTTTTACTTGAAGCCCTGGATGAATTTGTTTGCGGAGGGGAATGTCACCGTTGTGAATGCTCTGATCACTCATGTGCCCATAGTGAAGTCAGTGGTAGGGAAGAGGGGGGGGAAGGAGGGGGCAGAGCAAGGAGGAAAGCAAGCTTCTCTCTGGGGGTCTGGGGGATGCCAGCATATATCCAGAAAAACATCTCCAACCAAACATTAATGGAGGATGTGACTTCGAAACAGAGGGATCAGCAAATATGCTGTAAATTAATAATGTGCCCTTTTAGTAGCGATTGCTTTATGAAAATCGGTAGGGCTTTTTTTCCCCCTCCTTGTAGAAATAGCTCTGAAATAAGTGGGTCTCACTGGAGTTTTGTTTAAGACTGACCCCTTACTTTATTAACCGTGTAACATTTTAAGGTTGTTTTTTCCTCTCTGTCTCCTCCAGCAAGTCTCTATTGATCACTGTTTACAGTTATAATCCCTTTCAAATTTATCATCCATGACTAACACCACATGTATTGATTGGTGCTGACGGATGTCCCTGTATGGTGTATACCCACAGTGATTCTGGCTAGTGAAGTACAGTAGATATATTTTTTTCTCTCCTTCATTTGCTTTTTATAGCTTTCTGCTCCCTCCCTTTTGTTCTCAGTCTGACTAACCTATTTCACACAAACACCGTGGGATTAACATGTCTAAATTTAGGACAATTTCTTTATTCTTGATGAGGTCTTTGGAACAGGAAGGAAAAGAATGGGTAGTGGTGGGGTTTGAGTTTTGTTGTTGTTTTTTCCCTCAACTGGGAAGCTACTGGAAGGAGACAGGCCCTATAGGAGATCAGATTTATGAGGGACATCCACACGTCTTAACCTAAAGCCTAAAGTAACAAAGATGTAAGGGCTAGTTTTTTTAGGGACAAATTAGATGTCACTGGTGACTAAGGACAAGGTGTCCGAAATCTGGACTATAAATGGAGTCATTTGTCAACAATGCATTTTTGCTTGCCTGCTGCAACATTTCCTCCATCTCTTGTTGGCCAGAAATAGAGCTTAAGGTTAATCTCTTTTCTGAGCCACCTCGGTTTAACTTGAATTTACAAACTTAAAACCAAATAACTAAACAAACCGAAAGCCCCCAGCCTCAAACGTCCTCAAGGATTTTGTAGCACAAAAAAATTTCTGTCACTTAAGCCACTGTTTTTTTCTTGTTAACCCAAAGCTGTGACCTGCACCTTTCAAAGGCTGAGTTCCTTCCAGATATTAACAATCCATTTGTAACTTTTTTAGAGTGCGTTTTATGCAAGGGTTTAAATACGTGTTCTTGTACATGCATTTTATTTGGGTGTAATAAGGCAGCAAGTATAAGACAGAATTGTTAAACCCCAGTAAAAACATTTTTTAATAATAATTTGGCATTTATTTAATATACAACCACTGTCTTATTAAATCTAACTCTTTAGATTTAATAGGATAGTTTATTGTATTATAGCATTACTGCTACATTGCTATAGTTATGGTTGAAAAGGCATTTTCATTATAAACTCCTGTTTGCAGGTGCTTATAACTTCCTGAAGTACAGCACCTCTTTTATTTGAATGTGAAATCACTCACTGCGCTTCTCAATTTTTTTCTTTCATCTCCTTCTCAGAAACAAGGACATTTAGATGTCAAAAATAAAAAAGAAAAGAAAAGAAAAGAAAAGAAAAGAAAAGCAGCAGTTACTGAGGAGCAGTATTAGAGTTGAGAATCAAAATTCACCAAAATAAGAGTTCAGTGTTAGAGCTTAGGAAACTCCGGAACTTGATCAAGTTGCTGTGCCGTGTCTGGTAAAGCATAAGTTGGCAATTTGCTCAATAATGTACAGTGCCATTAAAAAAAAAAAAAATTCTCTTCTGCGTGTGCGTTTCTCCTCACCTTGAAGGCAAACAGATTTGTCTGACGAGGTGCTCAGGACTGGACCAGGGGTCAGTGTACTTACTGAGGAACCGGGTTAATTACCAGCTTTTATGACGAGCAAACAGGACCTGCCCTCAGCAGGGCTGTCTCCAGGGAGTGGGCACTCTTCGGTGCCATGTCCTGGCCATGCCTCTGAAAGGGTGGGCGCACGCAGTGGTGACATCCACAATGGCCATCCGGGTTTGCTCTGGTGTCACTGTGGTTGACCCTTGCAACATTACTCAGCTTTAGTAAATGTAATATTTAATTGCTTTCTGGGCTGGGAACCACTTGTAAACAAATCTCAGCTTGAATGGAGACTTTATAGTTAAATAAATAAATGCTGACAAAGAAAGACTGGAGACACAAAAAACCCAAACAGGAGCACAGCACTAAACTGCCCCATAAAACCTGTGTAAAGAGAGTATTTCACGGTGTCACAACAGCAGACTTTTTGCTTTTCCACAGGCTGAGTTTGCACGTGGCATGATTTTCTTTTATTTCAGTCCTGGCTCAGAAACTCCTGCTGGAGTGGCACTGAGCAGAGGGTTGGTCGGTTTGTTTTTTTAATTATCACCAGGCTTAGACAAATTTCTCTTTTAGTGGTGGGAAGATCAATGCAGGAAGAGGGACATGTGCCACTGTTACAAAGGGTGCAGCCTGTTCTTGCTGCTGTAGAGCTGGAGCTGAGCAGTAATTGCAAAGCAGAAAGCTGTTCTTTAAAAGCACACAGATTTTGGAAATCTAGGAATGCAATCCCTTTGCTTAGGTCTAAACAGCAAGTCTTTCCTGAGACTGCAAGTAGAAATAGGTGTGAATTCATCAAAACAGAGTTATTGTCTCCTGCTCTCGTATAATCCGTCGCGGGGTTATGAATACTAATTTCCTCAAATAAACATCCGCAGCCATACTCAAAATAAAAGGGTTTGTAGCTCCAAGCCCTCTGCCCTGACAGTCCTCTCTGCAGCCATGGCAAGGCTGAAAATGAAAGTTGTTTTCTAGGAAAAACAGACAAATTAGGCAAACTTTCGTGGCAGGAGTGAATTTTCTGCAGGTTATTCTCCCCATGAAGTTTTGCACTACTGAAAACCTCATGCAAGGTCCTTTTAATGTTCTTCAAGTGCACATCTAGTGACCACTGTGGTAACCCCTCCCTCTGTCCAAAGGAGAAAAAAAAAGTAATTATTTAAAACAGTGGCTACAAATAGACTTATTAAATGGAAAATGATCATATAGACAACTCTGAGCAGCTCCTGAATTTCCAGGGAACTTGTACTGCATTACCACTGTTTCAGCCTATTCTATTGGGGGTTTTTGCTGTACAGGTAGACTTGACCTCACTTTGCCAGTTTTAATTTTCCTGCTATTTTTCAGTAGCTCTGTGGTCATGTTGCTAGCAAAGGAGCACTATAAATGGATTGAGTGTCACGAGGAAATAGAAAACTGTCTCCTTGGTTTTTTGGGTTTTTTCTGGTGTTTTTTTGGGGGTTTTTTTTGTTTGTTTGCTTTGGTTTGGTTTTTTTTTGTGGGTTTTTTGTAGGGTTTTTTTGGGACTGTTTTAGTAATATCAAGTATTTAAAAAATCTTGGAGATACAAGAACTGGGAATTTTCTATTTTTTTTTTTTTCTTTTTGTGAGGATCGTTTAAAAATATCCACAGGTTCATTTTTGTGTAATGCCACGCGACTTGGCATGCTTCAGATTGCAGTTAGTCACTTTTTGGTAGAATTCTCTTATGGAAAAATGTGTGCATGCCATTTTAAAATCATATTCAAACATATGGAAAATCCTTTGTGCTTGCAAAATGTGGAAATCTGGTCAGAAATGGGCTAGCTTTATCTTAAATCCAGTCAATTTTGTTGTAAATGTAACTGGAGCAGAGCTTGGTTTTTGGAGAGAGAAATTCATCTAGAAGGGTGACATTTCCTGGCTGGGTAGACCTGTTTTGAAATTTGAAATAAAACACAAAAGAGGTGAAGTGAAACACCTCTCTTGGACTTGCTTTTCTGATAATAAAGTTAACCCTGGACTTTTCATGGACCTGAGATTGTCCTGTCACTGAGCCCAGAAATGTCCCAGGATTTTGGACCAATTCCAGCCAAGGGAGGGTCTGGAAATACAGATATTAAACTGCAGGTTGCTGGTGATAGTGCAAATGTTGATTGGGAAAAGTCTGTGGAAGCTTCCTTGGAAGAAGGAATGATTGTCAAGTAATTTGTATAAAGACATCTTAAAGTCACGTGATTAAACTGGAGCATCAGGAGGAAAAAGAATTCTTCTCCATATAAAAAAGAATAAATTAAATAATCATTATCAAAATAATTCAGATTTTTAAATCTTCTAATTGCAAAACATTTTGGTTATTTCAGATACCAGCCTGTTCAGCTCATTGGCTCTCCACATGGTCAGAAGATTGTCATGACCTCTACGCAGTTCAGCCTTGGATGGAACTTCTTACAGGTCCTTATTTTTTTACTCTCTTGAGAAATGCGTTTTCACATATTTGTTGCATGTATCTTTTCTTTTCACTTCTTTTCTTCCTTTTTTTGTCTTTTCTATTTTTTCTAACCTCAGAGGTAGCAATCCTACTGCTATTAGCAAGATGTCTATTATAGTGTCATTAAAAAAGCTATAGTCGGAGCATGGAATGACTCACATCATGGAGGAGTTAATAATTCACTGTAATAAAAGTATAAAGTTTTATGATAAACCACTCTCAGGGGAGTTAAATATAATCCTTAGCGGGTCACACACTGACTACAAAGCTTACATTTGTAATGGTAATTTGAATTTACTACATCGCCTTTAGTTTTTAAGCGTTTGTATGTCATTAGACCTTATAAATTGATTTATATATTCAACTCCAGTATAATTCTACATAAAGGTACAATAAATTTTATGGATTATAGATATGGCATCTAAAACAGTTTAGAAAAATAATTTTATTAAATTCACTTAAACGGCGGTGATGAACAGTGACGAGGATGCCAGCCTGGCTCAACTTCTGAGAACTGCACGAGGCGGGCAGGGAGCTGCCGCTGGTGGTGGGGACAAAGGGAGGGGACTGGGCTGTAACTTGTCACCCAAGGTCTCTCTGAGGACTTCAGTGACACCAGGTGCTAATGTTTCACACAACCACAACTGTCATCAAGCAGGACCCCCGTGCCGCTCCCAAACCCAATCTCTGACTGGGACACGTGGGGTCCCCATGGCCAGGGCCACCCTTAATCCTCCATTGGTGACATTGATGCTAAAGGTGCGAGCTCACCTGCAGGAAAGGATTGTGTTTGCACCACAAACAAGTCACTTCTTTCTAAAATCAGGCTGCTGTGGTGCACCTTAGTTTGGCTGCAGTGGGATGTCTTTCCTCAGCACTCTGCCTCCTCTGCATTCTTTATCAGAAATAGCTTATGAACAATGAAAAGATCTTTTCTTTCTTCCCCGCCTGCTTGGATTGAGCAAATATATTCATAAGAGGAGCCATTAAAAATGTTCATCTTGAACATTCTTTATTGATGTAATTTCAGCAGAGCTGACTGTGAGGAAGTGGCAGTGTTGGTATTTTGCCCCTGACATGGCAGATCCTGCTCAGATCCCTCATCCTGTGAAAACTTCTGTTTGCATTCCCGAGCCATGTGGAGCAGTCCCTGAAAGCAGTGCAGGACATAGCTCAGAAACACTTGATAAACTTCGCCGTCTGTTTCTTAAGTGGTTTTAAATAATCAACCAGCATTTTAATGCTGCTTTTCCTAAAGTCGGTGTAATTTCAGTGCTGATCTTCAAACCCCTTTGTCTAATCCGCTGTGTAATCTTTCCCATAACAAACCTAAAAAAGATCCTTGTACTCCCTGGTGGGCAGTTATCAGTGTATTCCCCATCGCACTCACACATTAGCAAAGCTTTATCCCATCATCGGTTTGGTTTTGAAAGCATTGAGGTAAATCTCAGGTGGCATCCTGCACTCAGTGGGTGTGTCACTGATGAAATGACCCAGCCAGCTGGACAGGTTTATGTACAATTTACTGGAAATGTATTAAATGTGTCTCGGGAAATGATTCTTTAAAACGTTCTCACCGCCAGTGCAGTAAAGATTAAGACCTTGGCATGAAACAGGGAAAAAAATTAAATAATATTCAGAAGCTTGATGTAAAATAATGATACCAAATGTAACTTAAAGTCACCAAAGGATGAGCATTTAGGCTAAATTCCTACTCCTCCCTTGACTAATACCCATAATAATTCAGGGGTCTCTGAAACTTGCAGGCTGAATTTGAGCCCTGGCACAAGCACACTGAGTCCTGCTTTAATCCCTCTCAGCCGGTTTGCTCAGACAAATGCAGGATTACACAGGCAAAACCAGGACTTGCAGGTGGGCAAGCTCTTGGGAAAATAAACACTGTTATTTTCATGTAATTATTTTTGATATTCCAATTCCTCTTCTTATATTCATTGGCTTAAATATTGTGAGGGCAGCACTTAGGCTGCCTCCCAGATTTTGTTTGTGCTTGAATTTCCTAAGCCACTCAAAAGGAGTTTACAATCTCCTTGCTTAACATTTAGTTAGCTTTAGATGTTACTAAACTCAGACTTATTATTATTATTATTATTATTATTATTATTATTATTATTATTATTATTATTATTATTATTATTATTAATGTCTTTTGTATCCATCTGTACTTGTTTGGGTGCATGGTGCACCACAGGGCAGCGTGGCTGGAGTTTTCTGTGTCATGAAGGGGTAGCAAGGGGGCCTGTCTGCCACAGCAATGGGGCTTGCCGGGCTTTTGAAGTGTCTCCATGGCTGCTGGCATAGAGAAGAGTGATCAGGATCGATGCAAAAAGTGCACGTGTGGCCCCACTGCCCCTAAACAGTGGGGCTGCAGTGGGTGGGAGGTGGCAGTGGGTGCTCCAGGCTGCACAAGATGCCAAGGGGATGCCAGCCAAAGGGCTTGGAGCACCTTCCAGTTCCAGCATTTGAAATTATGCTGGGATAAACTGCTTTCTGCAGTATCCTTGAACATTTGCTCCGCAGCAAATAAAGGCATTAAGTCCTTCCTCCTCTTCCAAATACACAATTTAGAAATAAAAGGTAATAACTGACGATATACAAACACTGAAATTTCCATTCTTCACAGATTAAATGATCCTTGCTGCAGATCATGAAAAGAGCTATTAGGGAGAGAGGGGGGGGGCGGGGGACACTTGGTGCAGCAACAAGCAGTATATTCTGTGCTTTAATAAGAGGGAAGCCGATGGAGAACTGCAGCATTTAAAATCACAGTGAACACAGCGGGCTGATTTCTGCCGGGACAGGATGAGTGCAGGGGAACAGAAGTGGGAGAGATGAGGAGCGGAACTGGCAGTGACCAGGCGCCCGCCTTAGAGTTTCACTAGTTTGGAATTTCAGGGTTTGGGGGTTTTTTTAAGAGCATTTTAGCCCTCCCAGACAGGTTCTTGGGCATCCTGTCCTCATGAATTCAGGCACATTTTGAAGAAAATATTTCAACTCCAAGTAATTATTGTTTAGTACTGATTATATAAAGCTATTTCATAGGCTTATGGAATTAGAAGAGTTGTTAGGATGTCTTTACAGCAGGTGAAGAGTTAATGGCTTCAAGTTGAGCTGGAATAATTACTGCCTGGACTGATTTACTATTTTATTTCTATGATGTTTGAAAATCTAATAAATCATTTTACTTTTATCTTAATAGATAATACTTTCATTAGGAAAATTAGAGGCTTCATTATAATGTTTATCATAAGATGGAAGTTGTTTCAAGGTTTTTTTTTAAAGTTTGAGGATTCCACAGATCATTTTTGCCAGGTTTTCATTTTCTTTATCAAGTTTTCATTTTCTTTGCCGTTCCTAAGTGAATGCAGCAGCAGAGCAGTGGGCTGGATCAGACCTGGGGCCTGCTTTGGAGGTGCCACCCACGCTGTTCACCTTGACTTCCTGGGGAGCTGTAAATGTTTTGGAAAATCAGGCTGTAAGCTCTTTAGACTCTTAGATACGTAGATATGGAGACTAGAAGGGATTGCAAAGATCTTCTAATTTCTAGAAAATTCAGATTAAAAGCCCCCTCCCAGCAGCAGGTGAGACCCCTTTTTTCCTGCAAATGCAGTGCTGACCACTTGCTTGATAAGCTCTAATTTGTCTTGAATGTGCAATTTTTTAACCTTTCCTCTTGTGCAGAATGTTGGCTTTGCTAAGAAAACGTGCAGTGATGGTGTGGGCTGGGGCTTGTGCTCACTCTTGGCCAAGCCTGGCTGTGGGTTAGTGACCTCTTGGCAGCCATCTGGTTTGATGGTTTGCCATTAATACAGATTTATGTCATGGGCACCAGGGCCAAAGGCGCTCCTCACCTGCAGCAGGGCAGCCTAAGACCCATTCTTGTTCTCTGCAGTAAAATCCTTCACTGCTACTATGAGTGTGGTTTCCCTATATCCAGCCACAAGGAATGTCAGAAGGTACCATCTGATTCCAGTGTAGGGTTTGCAAGCCCATTTCAGTCCTCACTGCTAATTATGTTTGTTTGAAAATGCTTAAAGTGGTTGTAAAAAACTCCAAAACACAACAAAAAATGATATCTTAATCTGGAAGATGCTTCCTTACCCATACGGCATCTGTAAACTCTACATACTCACCACTTAGGCTGATTGCTTCCACAATTAATGTGCTTTGGGTTTGTGATTCTGTAATCATCCATTGCATTGCAAAATGCACAGCATATATTGAAAAGTGTCTATAATATGTTTTAAAAGGAATTCTTAACTAAGCTCTGACCTCGACACACTCTGAAGGTGAAGAGGATCAATCATAGATAAAAGGAGGGGAGCTCTCGGAGGACAGGCGTACCTAAGACTTTCTCTAGGTGCAGTTCTGGATCTGTATTTATTGGTATTTATCTTTGAAAGCTCAGACAAGCAGAGATGCTGTAATTGATTTTATTTGAAAGTGAGAGATGGGGTCAAATGCAAGCTTTTGGGTCTCCTGCTTTTACTTTTCTACCTATATAGAATGAGGATTTTTACTAGAGGTGCTTAATGACATTCACATTTTTTTGGCCAAGTGTGTGAATGGGAGCCTCCAGCAAAGCAAACTCCACCTCTCCTAGCTTCAAATGAGCTGGGAAAGATCCTCATCCTGCCAACTCATCCTTAATTGGCCTATATAGTAAGAAGCAATTAAAACTAAAGGCCTGATTCATAAAAAATGTACGTTGTGTTTATGTGTGTGTGTGCATAGGGGCTTTTCCTGCACTCCAGCTCAAAGTGCAAGAGGCACATTAGCTTCCAGTGCACCTTTTCACAATTTATTCCTTCCCTCTTTGTTTTTTGAGTCACAACTGACCTTTTCTCCTGGGTTCCTCTGCAAGTGAGTGTGAGAGAATCCTAGAATATCCTGGGTTGGAAGGGACTCACAAGGCTCGTGCAAGTCTGAGTAGATGGAGGTGTTCAGTGTAAACCTTCTAGACAAAAAGTAAGGTTTAGACAATATGTGAAAATGTCCAAATAAAAGCTAATGGCTGTGAGTCAGCAGTGCTGGCTTCTGTTAGCTGATTGATTTTCAGCAAGCCACTGGCTTGCTAGACAGGTTTTGAAAGATCTTTGCTGGCTCTGCTGGGTGTGCAAAGCCTGCAATTTCTTTCTCTCCTTTTTTAAAAGAGGAAAAATAGAATAATGTTAAATAGTAAATGCACAGAAGAAAAGGAGTAGAGGCGAATCATCTGTCTGATGCTGAAGTTCATGTGAAGCCCAAATTTGAGGTTTTTTCCTTACCATCTTTCCAGATTTTTGTTTAATAACTGGATGAATAAATGCATTGAAATATATGAATGCAATTCCTATAATTTTTCCCCCTTTTTTGTTCAAAGTAATTTTCTTTGTGGGGTGTGTTTGGGGTTTGTATATATTCTTAATTTTTTTTTTTCTGCAAAGATTTTTGGGATATAATTTATGTGGGCAACTGCATAGTATAAAGCTGAATCATGTTCCATCTGTTGTGGAATACCTGTAGCTTTTAGAATGATCCCCACTGCAAACACCTCAGAGTCAGGTTTTGCTGGAGGTGCTTCGATCCAGTTTGGTTAAAATCACCAGGTTGTTTAAAAATACCCAAAAGGCTCCATTTCTAGTTGTTGCCTTGCTCTGTCTTGGGAGCCAGGCTGCCACGCTTTGTTTTTTGGTTATTCCCAAAATAACCCAGCTCAGGCACGGATCCTGGCTGCTTCCCATCTGCTCCACGGCAGTGGTAAGGCCGCAGCCCTCGGCGGTATTTGGCACCATTGGGAAGGTCTCCACTTGTGCCAAGAGAAAAGGGCCCTTGTTTCCAGGTGCAGTGCCAGCCCGGCGCCAGCCATACGGTGTTTTCTGCCCAGGGAAAAATTACCCTCTGGGGGAAGGAGAAGTGGCCTCCGGTCCACCTTCAGGATTGGAATCTGATAAACAGTTTCAAATGTCAGTGGCCTGTTGTTGGTAATTAAATCGTAATGACAGATCCACTCGCCGATACTATCAAGGTGCTTTTGTCCCGGGAACCCTGCATTAAGAGGAGCCGCAACAGCAGTTTTGCTTGTTACCTCTTCCTACTATTACAGTTAAATAGTTCATGGCCATCAGCTTCCCGAGCAGGAATGTGCACTGCCCCCTGCGAGGGTTTCGTGCACAATCACCAGGAATGTGAGTGTCCCTTAAACATTTGAAAGTTCAAAAGTTTGTTAGCCCCAGCTAACCAGCATTGCTGGTCGCACACCCCACAGCCACACATTTCTTTGCGTATCTTTACATCCAGACCTGGAGCCTTTAAAATGTATCTGTTAACTCTTGGAGAGGGAAGGAAAATGTCTATAGAAAGGTTAAAGTTCACAGTGAAGGCACTCGGTCAGAGAAATATCAATATGCAGCTGTCAAGAGAACTGACGTTCTGAGTCACAAAAATACATTTTTGGTTTGGGGGGGGTTAACTTCTTCCATTATAAATTATTAAAACCCCATGATCCATCATGCAGATAATAATAGCAGTCACCTTCTTAAAAACAACAGCAATTGCTTTATTCCCATATTGTTGTTTGTGCCCTGGAAAGAAAAGAAGCCAAATGAGAGTGTTTCAGATGTTTTGGTGAGTGAGTGCCTTCAAAGAAGTTTTGGAGCCCTTTTCCATCCAGTTCTGTAGAGGTCAGCAAGTTTGAGGAATTACAGGCACTAAATGAAAATGAAAACATCAAGAGGCTTGCTGTCTATCACAAGTATCACTAAATCTTTTTGAACAACCCTGGGCAGTGAATTATGGAAGCATGGAATTGACTTACAGTTTATTTCTAGTAACAGTCAGTTACTATGTCAAATCTAAAACCATTCAGAAAAGCCTATAAAAATGTATGACAAACTAACCAGCAACCTCTAGATCTTTTTACATGTGTATGATTTTAGAGAACGTCGTGCTAGCGCTTGTGGAAATGAACAGACAGGACGTTTTCACGAGGCTGTATTTTCTCTTTTTTTTTTTTTTTTTTTTTTTTGCACTCTTCTCTCGTGTTGTTTGGCATCAGAGAGAGCCTCTGGAGTAGCTTTGCTGGAGGATGACAATATGGTGTGTGGGCAGGGGAATGGCACAGCTCTTGCTCCTGCCTCCCTCAGTGGTGATCTTCCCCCCTACAAGTGAATGCTCTCCTAACAGTCTACCAAACCTTATTTCACGGGGCCTTGTGAACACCTGGAAACTGGGTGGGCAGGACCATTTGGACCTAATTCTCAAACTCACAAAGATGAAGTCTGAGGATGGCTTCATAAAACTAAGCAAAATTAAATTAATTTAAAAATATGAAGCAACTCAAGGAAGTAGGTAAGTCACTGTTGTGATGGGCAGACTGGTATCTACCAATTGGGTGGACCTATAAGGAGGGTATTTGGCCACTTATTTGTGTGGACTACCCTGAAGAGACCAAACAGGGAGCAGCTCCTTCACAGCTGTTTTTTTTTGTTTTGTTTGGGGGGGGTTGGGGGGCATTTAATTTGGTTTTTTGTTTGTTTGTTTTTGGGGGGGTTGTTTGTTTTGGGTTTTTTTGTTGGTTTTGGTTTTTGGTTTTTGGTTTTTTGGTTTGGTTTGGTTTGTTTTCTTTATGTGTAAGTGACAGCATTAAAATGTTTAAATATTTGCCACTGCAAGAATGAATGCAAAATGTCGCGTGTCCATATAGCCATTTTGCTTTCCTTGTGGTGCTTGGGCTGGGAAAGTATCCAAACCCGAGTTTGTCTTGCAAGAAATGATTTCAACATCAGTCCCCTGGCAATTGTATTTTAAAACTAACACAGCCTAATAAACTTCCACTCATGGCACCATCAAAGTTGTATTTACTAGCAGAACACTCAGGTCAATAAAAGTACTCCACACCACTAGGATTTGGGATTTTATTATTTTGCATTTACTGAGAAACAAATTGTAGAATAAAGTGGGGCCACAAATAAAATACTCATATACATTCAGAATATAATACAAAACGTAATTAGGCAGTACATTGTTAAAAGTCAGGAGCAAAATCTAACAATATGGTGTCACCAATTGTAAACTTGTAACTGTATAATACATAATTGTCAACTGTTGAGAAAAGATCTCATTTTGATAACACATATTGAGATTGGAAGCTTGTTTGTTAATGAGGGGTCTGAAAAACACTTATGACTCCAGGATGCTTGACAGCTCTAACTGCAACATTGTGCTGCACAGTCAAAGAACTGTGAGTTAGAAGAAATACAAACAAAAAATAAGACCTTTTTAGGAGCAAAGAAACAAGCATGTTTATATTTAAGGAATGTATTAAAGTCACAACTATCCTGCTCAGATATTAGAATCAATCAATAGATTGAATCATGTGATTAATTTCTATTAATTTCTATTTTATATGCACAATTTGGCTTTAAAACTGGTTTTTTTCAGAACTGTTCTTAATATCCTCGGCTTCATGTCTATGCAGAGGGCTGAGGACAGAGATGCTCTGCTCCCCTGGATGTGAGCCAGAGCCAGAGCAGCTCTTCCTGCCCACCTTTGCTGGATCTCTGCACAACCCAGCCATGACCTCACTTATTTTCTCTCCAGGATATTCCTCCCCTTGTGCAAAGCAGGAGTCTGGGATTTCAGGATGCCGCCAGGTTTCCTTCAGGACTGTCCCCTCCTTTTTATGGCATCACCAGTGCTGTGGACCCGGGAGCTATTGGCTGCTGGACACAGCTGCAGCCCGCAGCATTTCCTCATGCTGGGTTTCACAGCTCTGTGTGCCTGCTGGAGTTGTGCATAAAGCCAATATTCAGCACAAAAGAGCAAAGCCATATAAGTTGCACTAGCAGGTTGCTGCACACCTTTTATTTCTGATCTGTGCTGCTTTTATTTTCTTGCTGAGAGATTAAGAAGGTATTGTTAAGGTTGTTCTGGATGCCGCAAAAACTCCAGGTAGCATTTTGCTGTGAATTTCAAAATTTTTGAGTAGCGTTGTGCTGGTAAACTCAGATGTGAACTCCCATGGCATATATTCTGTTCCCTCATTATCCTGTGTGCTCAGGAAGCTCCACACAACCCGTAGCAACTTGTTTTCTCAGAGGGAGTGATTACATGTGGTAGAGTGGGTTTCTTTTGTGTGTGTGTGTGTGTGTGTGGCAGTCATATAAAAGGCAGCCCCTGTTATTTCTCAGAGTATTTGTAGCAGCTGCAAAGGAAATGTCCATGTTGCTCTATGTTTTAGAAATGAGTCCTGATGCCTCTGGAGACTCTGCTGGCATTGCTGATGTCTTCAGGTGGCACCAGACAGAGACTGAGCTTGCTGCTGCCCGAGGAAGGAAGCAGGTGGAAGGAAGGCTTTCCTCCCATTCACTCTGTTCCCCAAACCCAGAAGGAACGGTGACCCGTGTGGACTTTGGGTAGATAAAAGAAAATGCCCGGGTTTGCATTGCCAAATACTTCCTGCTTCAAACAAGGACTGCATTTATTGCTGTGCCTGGTGCCACAACAACCTGCCACTGTGGCACTGGAAATTTGTTTCCAGGTCACCCTCAGAGCGATGGCTCTTAGCAAAAGGCAGGGGAGACTGAGCTTTTTGCTGACTGGAAACAAATTGAAACTCCTCTGGTACCTCCCAGATCACAGTAGCTTTCTGTGACCCACACCAAAATCTGGGGACCTCACCAAAACAACAGAGGGTCTGGGCTCTTTCTGCTTCCTCACTGAGTCCCCTGCCCACTTCATTAGCAGACTTCTCATGGAAACTTTTGGAAGAAGGGGTTGCACGCTTTAATTGTACAGTTCAAACCACCAGTTCTATTGCCTCCAAAATCAGCACTTTTTTTTCTTGCTTTTACTAGAGCAAACCTTGCTACAAGGCTGAGCTGAACACAGTATCCTGTCTGCTCTGCTTTCCTCTGTGCATGACGTATTTATCCTGCAAATGTCCACTTTCTTCTGTTTTCTCTTTGTTTTCTTTTGAAACACCCTTTAGCCACTGATGAGTTGAAGCAATTGCCATAGAAATACCATGTACTGAGGCCTGCTCAGGCTCAGTGCTTCTTCATTATTATGGTGCAGCAAATTTCCAAATCCTGTTGGCTGCCAGCACCCTGAAAGAAGGGGAATCTCTGCTCTAAGGAGGCTGAGGGGTGCAGTCCTGTTAGCTGGGGTTTGGCATTGCTCCGTGGGCTGCAGCGCACCCCCCTAAGGGAGAGGTTTGGGAGCATCTCCTAAATCAGGGGGTCAGAGTGGAGACCAGGACCACCAAGGAGCAGCTGCCTGGACACTGCCTTGCCCTCCCCTCCGCCGCTCAGAGCTTTTGTCTTGGAGCTGTAGCTCCGCTCCGCTGCATCCCTGGGATGGCTGGGGACACTGGGGGCTTAATGGGGAGTTGTCAGAAGTAGTTGTGCTTCTACCTTTTTGTGCTGTCAGGGGGGAAGATGTTAAACTCTCTGTGAAAGCTGGATGTGAACAGGGATGGACAGTGGTCTTCGGACCATTACAACCTACTTCCTCTAATTTTTAAAATTTATATACTTTGTAATGCATTATTAATTTTCTTGTGAGTGATATGACTTTCAAGGCTATCAAGGGACTAATCTATTTTTTACATGGAGTAGAGAAGGATTCTAGGTTTGTACAAATAAAATACTCCCTGGAAGCAATACAACTGAAATGATATCTGCAAACATCACGGCTTTACCTCTCTTCTGAGCAAACATCAGCTCTCTATAGAAAGTTAACACTTTAATTAGACAGAATTTCAAATGATTGTGCATATCTGCTATAAAGTTAAAGCATTTGTATCCTTTTTCATAAAAATTACTTTCTTTGTACAGCACTGAGCTAGGAAGCCTAGGAAGAGATATCCAAATCCTTAGTTTAAAGATATTTGGGAAATACACATGATTAAACAATCACTGGTATTACCTGAAATCCAAAAATTGGGTTGCTATGGGTATAGAATATTTGCTTAATTCTACATGATTGTTCCTTGCCTGCAAGGAAAATTATGTGTGGTTGCAGAGATTTAAATATGCTTTTTTCAGTGGAACTACAGGTATAATGGTTTTGGAGGTCTAAGTGTGGAGATAATTTTGGTTTTTGGATGTTAAACAGTAGTGGATACGTGCAGACTTATTCAATATAAAATCTGGTGGAAATAAATAAAATCCAGCAAATGTTTATTTGGGAGCTGGGTTTAACCTCTAGAATCATGTTAACAGAAGGTTTAATATACCAAGTTTGGTGCTTTTTTTGACATTTGAAAAAATAGCATGAGTGCAGTAGAACAGTCCTACTGAAGAGTCAAGCACAGATGAGGAATAAGGTGTGATTAAAACATGCCATTGCAAGAACAGTGAATATTTTTTAATGATTCACATTTCATGGACACTCAGCTCACAATGTAGCCACTTTTTCTTGGATGCCGTTAGCTACAAAGCTTCATACCAGCCTGTCTTCATACCAGCTTTGGAGGGAAAATAATGTCCATTTTTTCATCTCTGCTATTTCCTCCTCTGCACTCTTTGAAATTCCTGTCACCGATACCAACCACAGGTTCCTCTGTGTAGAAATGTGAAAATCTGGCAGGCACAAGGTGTGATCTCTGATCCACCACATGTACCTGGGACACTGAGATAGCACTGAGTGTCAAATTAAGTCTCATTTGGATAAAGACACCTGGGTTGGCTGCAGAGTTTGAACCTTTCACTACTAAACCACAAGTGTCCACTGCTTGTGGTGAGGGGTCAGCTCAGCTGCATGTGCTCTGCAGTTGCAAAGAGCAGAGCAGAGTTTCTCCCCAGCCTCCAAGACCTGGCACTGTCAGAACTTCTGCGTATGTTGAAGTAGGTAGGAATCATCCATCTTCTTGTACATCTGTGAATGTCAGAAGTAACATACCTGGGAAAGGCGGGGCAGTTGTGGTTCTTAGGGCTTTCCTCTTGGGGTCTGAACTGCGTTTGGTGCACCTGAGAATGGGGGATGCTGGGTGGTGTGTGCACATATAAATCAAAGTGGCTTTTCAGTCCAGCTGTAAATCTGACCTGCTGACATGATCCTCTTCAGGACTACCTCTGTGGAGCAGATCCTCTACATACCTCGTCCACCCAGCCCTGGAATGAGAGAATAGGAATTGCCATGCAGCTCTTCTCAAGGCTGTTTCATGGTGCCAGGACTTGCCTGTCCATTCCATTTGTGGACTGTCCATAGCCAGAGCTTCATTGTCTGTATTTGGGTGGTTATTGTCATATCCACGGCAGCCAAATATTGTGTGCATTAACAGTGGGGTTATGTTCGGCAGTGCCGGGGGGAGGCTGCTGTCCCACGCTGCCATGCTCCAGTGTAGTTGAACAATCCCTTTTTATGCTCTGCCATCTAGCCAGGGTCCTCACTGCAGGATGTGGTTTGCCAAGCACTCCACTGGCACAGTATAAGCCTGCACAGCTGATAACAGGGGTCTACCTGGAGAGCAGGGGAGTCCCTGAGTGATAACATCCAGAATGATGCTTTTTTCCTCTAGAGCGGTTGTGTGATAATGGTCAGCCTTGGAAATGGATTCTTGGAGACATTTAATGATCGCTGCAACCTCGAGCAGTCCTGCATAAAAAATGCTCTTTAGGCATCATGGAACACAAAGGTTGTTCCAAACCAGCGCTGCTTCCAGGGACAAGCAGTGGCAAGCACTGCTCAAGCCTTAATCTCAGATGTGTACTGGGTACTTCTCACTCCTTGATTCCCCTTCAGGACTATATGGGGGTCTATGACCTCCTTCTCAGTATTTGGGGTGCAGTTTGCCCTGTGCAGGGCACACATGTTGCTCCAAAGCATGCAAACTTCCAGAAGTTTTGTGTTCTCTCCTGATGAGACTTTCTGTCAATGCCAGAGGGGATCCCTTGGGTCTGTGTGCAGTACAGTTCTAACATTGTATGTTACAGAGCTGTGATGGACAAGCAGGACCATCCAAAAACTCTAATTCTGCAGTGGTTCAGAGGAGAAAGATACCTGCCTGTCAAAACCTGAAAAAAAATCTAGTTATGAAAGACAATAAAATCCTCAAAGAATCCTTAATTAGTACCATACTGTGAACGAGTTACCCAAAATCTGCTTGAAGCGGTCACACACCCCAAGAGCTCAAGAGTTTTGCGCCCAGCTCCGACACTGACTTTCTCTGTGGCCCCGGGCAAGTCACTTAACTCCCCGTTGTTCATTGAACTGCAGAGGGGAGATAACAATCCCTGCCTACCACGAGGTAGGTTGTGGCAGGATAAATTAGCTGTTGGCTTTTAAAGCACTTTAAAGATGTACTGCAAAGCATTAAGAGCACTTGTTTTTATGAAGACAGTAATGGTTAAATGATAATTCTGTGCTCTCGCTGAATTTGTTAGTTTTAAAGTGTGAGTGTTATGCTTCTACAATATGTTATTAATCCAAACAAATTACTAAGCCTTTGTGTGGTATGTGAGGAAGCCCATGAATTTACCTTTCCGTAGCTGTAAATGCAGTGGAAAGGATTTGAACTTCCCTTCTCACCTCAAAGCCTCTGGCAAACTGGTCACTGACATAATAAATATCCAGCATTTAATAATGCTTCACTTTTCCTCTTTAAACCATTAGTTGTTTCCTGCTTGACTAAGAAGAACTTCAAATTCAATTCATTAACATTTCTTTAAATAGCCCTCTTAACAATGCCGGTTTGGTTTCCTTGTTATGTTCTGTCACTAATAGCGGTTTTTACTTCTAACCTGTTATTAATTAGAAATAAAGACTGGATCTCTTAATTTCTGAATTAGTTTTAGCGCCTCTTTTCTCAGAGGCCGAAGAGGGTCCTTTTTTTTTTTTTTCTCTCTCTTTTTTTTTTTTTTTTTTTTTTTTTTTTTTTTTTTTTTTTTTTTAAAGCCTGGCGTGTCGTGTTATATAATTGTTCCTGGGGTAAATAATTTAGCTGGTCAGAGCAAGTGCACTCCTCGCCGCCGTGAGTGGTCAGCCCGGCGGCGGGCAGCGAGGCATGGCAAATCCGAGCCAAAGAGGAGCACAGCTGCATGAAACTTTCATTAGGGCGGCCGAGGGAAGGGGCCGCGGCTCCGCGCTGCTTTCGGCGTGACCCGCGGCGCTGCCCGCGACCGCCGGGGCTGGCGGGGCACGGCTCCGCCGCGGCTTAAGCGTCTCCTCCGTGAAGGACAAATGAACAGGCGCAGACCGTCTCAGCCACCCTAATCTTTTCTTTCCCTACTTCAAAGCCTTCTGTGTTGCATCTCGGGCTGTAATTACCCTTGAGGTATTTCAGACTCGAAGCGACACCGGGAAAATTGCACTTCCCGATAATGGTAGTCCACAGTTGTGTTTAATCAATTATGTAGTTGGTCATGAGACTGGCTTTTTAGTTACAAGGATTTTAAGGCCAGCCCCTTATGCCCTGGCTGAGGAGAGCAACAATACCGAATTAAAGAAACATTCTCCATTTGATGCAGCTTAATCTAGGCTTTACCTGCTTAATTAAAAACACGCTGCCAATACCCACTTACTCCTCCGTGCTCTAAACAGCCGGTCGAATGCCACGCTGTAATTTCCTAAGCAAAACTGTTTAAGTTAGGTGGAGCTGCAACACTAATTTTTACGGATATAAACAGATCCACTCAGCAGCAACAGCATCTCCGGATTCCTTGGAGCTGGTGGCAGTGCTGTAGTGCAGGGCTCAGAGGTGTGCGGATGCTGGAGAGGAAACGCGAGCCGAGCTGGGAATTAAACACGCGGACTCGCTAACTCACTTTGAAAGATCCATGACAGCCAAAAGCTTTGCTCCCCAGCAGTAATGGAGTTGGCTGGGGTGCAGGTGTGCTTCCAGTGGAATAAATTCAGATGATGCTAACTCAACAGATACTTTGAGGTGTATGCTAGCTGGCTGTGGGAAGGTCTTGCTTTGGGAAGCTAGTGATGGTGCCTTTGGCCAGCCAAGGTTAAGTGATGGCATATTCCAGTCCTTACAGATCCAGTGTGGGGGATTGTGATGGTAAACTGGCAGCAGGATTGTGCTGGAAAGGTGAGAAATATTCAGGGAGAGGGAATCTGTCTAGAGGGCTGACTCCTGTCCTGTCTCGTGCACTGAACCCACAGAAGCTGTGTGACCTCTGGCTGTGGATGTTTCCAGATGTTTGGTCCATGTTGGCTGGATGACCATGGAGTTACCCAAACCTCAGCTGTTAGAAAAGCATCCAGACATTGTTCTGCCTCCTCTGCCTCCTGCCCTGCTTTCCAACACACTGTCATCTATCCTTCTCTCTCCAGTTTCTCCTCCCCCCCCCCAAATCTCCACCTGCTTTTCAGCAATGCTTAGCAAGCCACTTAGAGCACTTCTCTTGCCTGCTCCTCCTAACAGTCACTGGTGGTTCTCATCAAGCATGAGGTACAAGTTTGATGTTATTTTGAATCTGTTTCACTTGGGGAAGAGGGAAACTTTCAGAATTCAAAACATCTTACAAATTCATGCATTACTTTGGTTACTTCTGTGCTTGTCAGCTCTTTGCCTGTGATGCAGGCTTGTTGCAGAAATATTGCCTCTGAGTTTAAGGTATCCAGGAGAGTTGATGATATGTGAGGAGGTATTGATTGATGTATACATTTATACCTCTTCTACGAATTCTTCTTTCTCAGACAGCATTACAGATAACTGTCCCAGAAGAAGGCAGCTTTGAATGTCTGATATACTTACGTAGTTCCAAGTGGGATATCTGTCTGTAGTGTGAAAGGTATGTTATTCCTTAGGCCTTTTCCCTCTCCTCTAATTTTAGACTAGGAGCACTATGAAAAAGTTGTTGTTGCAGTCAGACAAAGCTGGTGGGACGTCTTTTTGGGAATCACCCGTTGCCCTAACCCAGTTTCAGTTATTCTATTAATACACCACTGGAGTCTGGCTGGAGTACAAAGTCCTCTGTGGACAGGCCAGTGGCAATGTCTCTCTCCTGGAGCAATTATAGGAGAAGTTTTACAAAGATGATAATTCGGATAAAAGTGATCAGAGGGGTGCAGTAGAGAGAAACATTGGGGGAAGGTCAGGTTGGAGCTCAAAACTGAGCTAATGGGGGCTCAGTGGATGATGTGATTAAGTTGAAAAAAACTGTACTTTGCAAGCCCAGTTCCAGACTGTTCATGGAAAAGAAACAGCTCTTTTGGTAGCAAGACTGAATCTCCTCACAGCATTTACCTGTGAGCAGTGGTGGCTCGTCTCTCAAGCAAGGTTTTTGTGTTAGCGCTGATGCAGGGGCAATTGTTTCTGCACTGCTCACCCTAGCCCCAGGTGTGGGGTTTGCCAGCAGCAGCAGCCTGGGCTTAGCCTGGATCTGTGTCCTGATCATGTTCCCCATATCATCCCACGTGTGCTGTGCTGTCTTAACCGTGCCCGTGGAGCTCCAGTGCTTCATTGCTGATTAGGCAGATGGGCTGATACGAGACCAGTCCCTGGAGTGCTGCTTCCATACCAGCGATTTAGCTGTGTAGCTCTCTGCAACGAAACTTATTGAGGATGGCAGCCTGGGCAGGCCCGTGGAATTCAAGATATGTTATTTTTGTTCTGAGGACGTTTTTAAAGGATTTTAATTATGTGCATGGTTAATAAATGTCATGCTATCCATCTTCAGTCATGCATACACATGTGGTGTGCTGCTCAGGTACCCACTGGCCCGTAGTGAGCAGCCATATTTGTGACATATCATTACTAGGATTGCGTTTGGGGTAAGCACAGGAAGGGATGGTTCCCACTACCCCTAATAGTTCCTGTGTGACAGACACAGAGTGTGTAAATCTTTAATGTGTCTGCAGCCGGGAATGCAAGCGGCTGCTGCCCTCTCCGCAGTCAATTACACCATCTTAATTTGCTCTGACATAAAATTAGTTTTTCGCCCCATCTTATTTCCTCACACAAAGCAGGGATAAAGATTGTTACTGTAGAAAATTAAGGTAGGTTTGAGACCTGAAAGGTGAGGCAGCAGGGAACATTCCATTTTTTTTGGTTTTTCAAGGCTCTTTGTTGAACATACCACTTCCTACTTATCCCAAATCTTGCCCAAATCTTGCCCAGATCTTGTGGTGGTTGCACCTGAGGAGGGTTCACTGTGTTGAGGTAGAAGTGTACCTTCCTAGTGGTTCAGATTGCCATGGAAAATGTCAGCTCCAGCAGCACAGTTGAATCAGGGAATCACAGAACTGTCACTATTTACTTTTGGGATTGCAATTATTCCTCTACTTAGGAAAAAACCCTTTCCATTGCACCCTGCCTAAGGAATACACCTTGGAAAGTTCTTACATTTGGCTTCAGGTGGAAGTCCTGAACACTGTGGGGCATCAGCCCAGAATTCCTTGTGCAAGTGCACAAGAGAGGTGTGATGATAAACATTTCTCCCCCAAACTTTGCATTTCTCTTTCTATACTTTCTCGTTTAGGTTTGTTTTTTTCCATTGACCACCGGCTATGACCATATGGCTTCTCTTCTGTTTTCCTCTGTGTCTTCTACCCCCCTGCTCTGAACATATTATAATGTTCACAAGACATTTTAATATCAGTTCTGGTCTTGCCTAGCAGCACAAAACATCTTGTGTATTTGCATTTTTTAGTTTAATCATTATCTTAATAATTTTTGGGCAGTAGCCACAGAATCTTTTTCTCTCTGTCTCATCTGATCTTTAAAGCAGCAGTTCATTGCTTCTCCCTACCATGCCCTGTTACACTTGCTTTAAACCCGCAGCCAAGTCGTGGTTTGGAAAGAGGAGATGACAATAATCTGCCTGTAAGACATGTTTCAGGAGCTCTGGTTACTCCAGCCCTCTCTGGAGCAGACCTTCAGCACTGACAGCGATTAGTCAGAGAGAGCTATGAGGCGCCAGCTAAGGACACCTGGAAGTGGAACTCCTACAGATGGGTGAGCTGGTGTTAAACAAATTCTGGAGATTAAAATAATCCCGGGAAGCATTGGATTAGCAGGAAAGCTCTCCATCTTCTGCAGCCTGGGTATGGCAGACTTTTTTTTTGTTTGTTTGTTTGTTTTTTTTAATGTTAGTTATGTCTTAAGTGTTATAGCCCAGGAAGGCAGTGTCCCCATTACCATAAATCCCTTCTTTCAAATCCAGTTTGATTTTTCTCAGGTTGGGGTTAAATTCAGTCCTGTTAATTTGGGTGTAGTTACATCAATTGCATAGGCCTGGGCTAGGTTTGGTCCTGAATGTCAAACTCACTGTTAGCATCTTGGGATTACCTCATGATCTCCTTTGTAATCCTTTTACAAACATATTTTCTTTTCAGCTCATGACAAACCTAATTAGTGGTGTTTTCAGTAAATAGGAATACCTATAGCAAAAGTCCTTTTTCAAATACAGATTTGCCATTACTTAACATTAGTTTGACCTTCCATGGCATCTCTCAAGAAAGTATTTTGCTCATGTTGATTAATCAAACTTCATGAAATTTACTAGATAAGTAAAAATTTGTCATTCCTAGGTTAGAAACAAAAAGGCTGAGGGTCAGAAAACCTTTTTAAAATCACTGGAAGATTGAAAATTATAGCTAAACTGTCCTAGCTTTTAGACCTCTGCCATATTTCCAAGATGCTTTCCTTCCTGACAATCCTGTTCTCCACTAGCACATTCCCATTGTCTTTCCCTTGTTTGTGTTCCCTTAATCTTCAACCTTTTAAATATTCCAAAGCATTTTCCTTTACCATCCTGATGCAGTCTGAGAGAATCTCAGCCCCTGCACCAGGTGACTCCTGAGCTGTCAGGAAAGTGTGAGCCCTGTGGGGAGGAGGAAACACCTCATGGTGCATTGTGCAACGCTGAGGTTCTCAACACCAATTCCAAATTGCTGCATCTTCTCCTCTAATATCACCCCACACCACAATCTGTTGCAGCAGCCACCAAATGCAATGAAACCCTCTTTTCCCTTTTTAGATGTTACTCACTGTTCTTATTTAGAGAGAGATCTGGCTTCAATTATTTACAGAAGAGATGTTGGGTAGAGTTACATACCAGACAAGCTAGGCTGACTTGTCACAATCTTTTAGGACTGCCTTTTTTCCCCCTAGTTTATTTTTTGGGAGAAATCTTAATTCTTTTCCCTTTAGAGAAAATGATTCGTAATCATAAATGAGTATTTGGGAAATGTCACCTCCAGGTACTACAGATGAGGCCTTCCAGGCTTATGAAGCTACAGAGGGGTTAGCTAATGTGACATTTTTTAATCTGCTCATTTGTTTTCTCATCATGGAACAAGGGCTTCTGCTTCATTCCAAATGAGAGAAGAGCATTCTATCCAGTTTTGTGGAGAAAGTGCAGTTTTTCTTGGGTAATCTGTTTCTGTGTTTTGTACATATTCTATGATAATCTAAAAATCAAAGCAAGATTACACTCTTCCTCTTTTATGTGTTCGAGAGGGGTTTTTTCCACACCTACCTTTTTCTTAAAGCTAAACAAGGCTCCTTTTCAGATCATATGACTATTCAGACACAGAAGATGCTTCTTCATAGATTATGAAATTGCTTTAAGCTTCTTCCTTTCCTGTAACACGGTTCCAACTCCTTGGCTTGCTCTCCTTCACTGAAAACTCTATGTTTTGTATCTTCTGTAAAAGATGCTGAATTAAGAATAAGTGTTTTTTCATCTTTTTAAAAAATGTGTATGTGTTGACAGTAAGTGTTTTCTAAGGGTTTGTTTCAAAGGCTATATAAATCAATTGGATTTGGAATACAAATCCTAGAAAAGAGAACTGGAAGGGGTATCAAGAGATCAACTGATCCAAACAAGACCTAATATATCTATTTAATTTCTAACAGATGGTTCTCTAATAGACCCTTAAAAATCTCCAGTCATTATTTTTACTTGTAAAAGAATGTCTAGCACCCAGCTGGTTTGCACTTTCTGTCCACTCTGAATGAGAATAAAACAGTTCACTTCATCTCAGGTCAGGTCTTCTACACACTTGGATATTTTATTTTTCTGCCTCCCTCAGTTGCTCTCTTTGAGGATCAACACCCCTGTTTGTTCATGGGGACTCCTGAGCATATTTCTCCCATGTGATTTTTAGCTGTTGGATGTCCTCTTTGCCTCTTGACACCCAGCAGTGGATGCAGAAGTCCAGCTGACACCTCCTGCCGCTGATGATGGCAGACAAAGGTCCTGGTCCTAGGGAGAAGCCACACAAAGGTCTGGAAGTCTTGGATGCGACCTGCCCAGCCTGTGCTCAGCAGACATGGGTGGCTTGGGGCTTTTCTCCTTGGTCTGCTCATAGCTGCTGCTTCAGATTAAGGCTCCTCTGAATTCTGCCAGAAGCAATCAGTCACGTTAACATATTCCAGAAGCCAAATCTGCCTGTGTGTGGGAAACTGAACCACGTGCTTTCTGATGTTGGCCAAGGGAGATGGTGTAGGGCTTCTGACACCTGGGAATTAGTCTGCTGATTAGATCTTTCACTGGTGGAGCATAAAATACCCCCTCCACCCCTCCCATGTATTTTCTGTAACTTAGTTGTTGATAGCTTACAAATATCTCAGTGCTATCCCTTAAGCACTTCTGAGGGAATGTTCATCACCTGTTTTTCTTCAAATTACTTTAGAAAGACCAAAGGGGAGCTGACATGACAAATCATAGGGTAAAACAGATTATTAGAAGCAAGAAGGCATCCTTCAAAATGTTGAAGTTCTGTGTTCAAGAATGAAAAGGGAGGACAAGGCTCACAAATCTTCAGGAACCCTTTGAAGGAGTCCCCAGGCAAATGAACAAAGAGATCTGGGTGATATGGTCCTCAGGGAATTCACAAAGGCATTTGAAAAAGTGCTTCACCCAAGGGTCTTGCAGGAAATAACCTCCATAAGTTTCTTGCATGGATAAATAATTGTTGAAAAGATGGGAAACAACAGAGAGGAATAGAGAGGTCATTTCCACAGCTGAGCCTTACAGAGGTCTGTGCTACAGCCAATATTTTCATAAATGTGCTAAAAAACCAGGGTGAGCAACGAGATGGCAAGTTTGGGGGTGAATGCCAACTTACTCAAGATAATAAAGGCAAGGGCTGACTGCAAAGAGCCAATGAAGTGCCTTTTCATACTGTGTCCCTGAGCTACAGAGTGGGAGATAAAATTCAGCGTGGATGTAAGAGAGGTGGGGTGAAAGTCACAGCATTGCATTGATGGTGATGAGCATGGAATTGAATACTATCACTTAGGAAAAAAGATGTGGTTATAACAGTGGGCTTTGAAAGCATCACCTCAGTGCTTAGTATTTATTTTAAAAAGGGCTGGCTTACTGTTAGGAGCTATTAGTAAAGTAATACAAAACAAAAGAGGAGACAAAAAAGAGGAGACACTCTTCAGCACTTTAGGCATCCATGCTTTGCCCACATCTTGAATACTTGGTTCAGTTCCAACACTTCAGACACAGCGGGAGTAGAAAAGGCATGGAAAATGAGTGATTAGAGTCAGAGAATGGCTTTGTATGAAGAATTGTAAAGTAGTCTAGGATTCTTTAGCTGGGAAGAGAGATGAGGGGATATGACAGGGGGCTGTAAAATGATAACTACGAGCATCGAGATGAAGAGCAGGGAACGATGGTGCATTGTTTCTTTCAACACAAAGTAAAGGAACATCAAATAAAGCCATTGAGCAAGGCTTCAGGGCAAACAAAGTGTTGCTGCTTCATGGCACATGTAGCATACGCAAGGAACTCCTTTCTGCAGGTTGTTTGTGGTTGCTGCAAGTTTTCAGGTGTTTAAAGAGTGGCTGCTCAGATTTATGTGACAAAAAATGTACCGAGGGCTGCTTTATGCAAAAATACTCTGGCTCGGAAAAATCTGTGCACTGCAGATTGTTAGAGGCTGGGAGGGTGTTCAGAGATGTAGGATTGTGTGGGCTGATTCTGTTCTCTTCCCTGGGTATGTGCTTGGAGACAAGTCACTGGATTTGCCTTGGTCTGATGTGGTGCTGCTGCTCTTACATTCAGTCTGTCATTCTTACAGATGCTCAGCCACTGCTAGTTTTAATGAATTGTTTTCAGTGGTCAAAGCAAATTGCCCAGCTATTCTCAAAGAAATCCAACCAGGATAATGAGATCTGGCAATTTCAGGAGTGCAGCAATATAACCTAGAAGTGAAAGAATTAAATAATTCTTAAAAAAGAAAAAAAATACCCATTCCCCTTTAAAGGAGTATTAGGAAGGGGAAAAAAAATGCACCTAAACAGTCATATATCAGAGAGGCATGTAAAATGTCCAGCTGAGGAGTGTTATTAATGAAGTGGTGAACTTTAAGTCCATGCATAACATGCCTCCAGTAGGAAGGCTCTTATTTCCAATGCCTGGGGTAATCTAGCAAAATCCAAGCCATATCTTTAATGAACAAGGTAGGCTATCAATCAACACGGAGATGACACAAGCATTTCACACAAACCCAAAACCCGACCCCCCCCACCCCTAAAATCAAGGCCACCGCAATGCCTCCCAAGGCTGCCCGTCCTCGCCAGGCAGGCAAGGAGTCATGAATCTGCATGTGACTGTTAAAGGCAGAGCTGCTCCTAAGTAGGTGGCAGTTATTTTTAGCAACTAGTTTAAATTGTTCTGATATTGAATCTGCACCGTGCAGGGGTAACATCTTTAAAATGCAATTCTATGGTAGGTGGCAACAATCAAGCTGAATTACTGACATTGTAAGGAAATGAAAAGTCAAACTGCTGACCATGTGTATTTTATGGTATTTAATTAAAAGTAGATAACATAGTGTGAATGAACCACAAATCAGATAAAAATGGCAGTATATTCTCATATTTAACACATATTTGACTTGTGGTTGCTTGACAATTTACCAGAACAGGTCTATGACGGTCTCCAAATATAAAATCAGGAGTGTAATTAAAAATACTGCAGGGAAGAAGCAATATTCAGTTCAACCCTGAACTACGTTAATCACAGCCACAGCTGTATCACTTCCATTCCCTTTAACAAGAACCTAATTTCTTTTTTTTTTTTTTTTTTTTTTTTTTTTTAATAAAAGAGGGGGGAAAAGTGTCTAGGTTTTTGCTAAATCAGAGTGTTGGGTTAAAAAAGTTTAAAATGTGGGGCTGGTCTGAAGAAGAGGGCAGCAGAGGCAGAGCATGGCTTATTAGGAGCTGTGGTGCAGCTGCCTCAGCCTGGGGCTCTGCTGCGGCCATGCACCAGGACTGTGGTTTGTCTTCTGCTTTTGGCACAGGATTGTGCTGTGACCTTGAGAGGTTTTTTTATTGCAGCCTGGGCCACAGCTCCTTCTCCTGTGAAGCAGAGCTATCCTTGCTTTCTCTCCTTATTCCTGTGTTTGGCTAATAACCAGGAGAGCGAAGCCTTGACCTCACTTGTGCAACAGCCCCTGTTTCAGGGGCATTTAGCTCAGCTCTCCTCCCAAATCACCCCACACACGTGGGCTGGCTGCTGGCTGCTGCAGGGCTGCCACAAGCCGGGGAACACAAGCTGGACTTGGGCTCCCACCGGCTTTTCCTTTGTTAGTTCTGCCACTGGAAGTTTCCAACCGTAATCTGTGAGGCTTTGCCAGGCACATGGTGGTGTTCCCGGTGTTCCCTTGTCCCGTGGGGAGGTAGCTCTCACAGCCTGACAAAGAGGAGTTGGTACCCTGCCTCTTTTCGATAGGATTCAGATAAAAAGTTTCAAATTCTTCTTGTAACTCCAGCTGAAGAGGCAGCTCTTAGAGAATGAGTGTTTAGTCTTCACTTGTTTGATGTCTGTCAGCACAGCTTTCAGCCAAAATAAATAAAGGTAAGCTCTCTGTTCAAAGGGAGGGCAGGAAAATGGGAGTTCAGGCTTCCTGTGCTCACCTTGAGGATCCTCACAGGTAGTGCCTGCCAACTTCTCATCTCCAGTCTCTGTTCCCCCCACCCACCACCAAATGCTGTTTTCTGCCCTGTGAAGCCCCAGTTGATTTTTTTCCCCCCATCTCTATTGTCTTCTTGCTTTCACCAGCATGTGCAAGTGAGTTGAGTGTGACCAGCTGCAGAGGAAGGAAAAACTCCTGCGTGTTCATGTGGGGAGTTTTTCCAGGTGACTCCATCCCCTGGAAATCCTTGGGAATCAGAGGGTGAAAACCAGGCAGAATGAATTCGTGCACATTCAATTCAAAACCCACAATTTTTCTTTTACTTTTTGCCACTGGATAGTTGAGTTTTACATTATTTTCCCAGTGTATCACTGTACCACTGGGGCTTCCAAGGGCGTCCAGGGATTTGTGCACAAAGGTGTGTTTGGGACAAGGACTAAATAACCTCCTCTCTTTGGTGAAAGAATTCATGAAAGGATTTCCGTGTTGCAATTCCCATTTCTTCTTCTCTTTGGTGGCTTACAGCTGCTTAGGGAGAGGGTGGGATTTAGGTTCTGGTAGGAGAATCCTATTGTCTAAATCTCCCTGCTATTATTTTTCACTTGGGAAACATCAGCTGACATGCAATTGCAGTAATGCTCACTGGTCTCCACAGACATCATTAATCCTTTGGGAAAGGCTGTTGTCTCAGTTTTGTGTGGAGTTTCAGAATTTCAGAGCCTCTTTTGGTGAAATGTTCTTGCACCGTCTACAGTATAATCCAGTGTTTCTTGTCTCTCTACTGCAAAGCTAATTGTAGCACCATTTGTTAACTCGAGAATGAGACTATTTCTTATCTATTTTTAAAATCGGACTTTTTAGCTTATTCTTGACTTCGCTGCTCTGTAGCCTGAGTGAGCGTAATGCAACACAATGGACTTGCAGGTAATCAATAAAAGCTTGGAGGTCAGAGATGGCATTTGACAAACTTACACTTGTGATTAAATATTCTGCTGAAGGAAATACTTAGAGGTTTTTTTTTTTAAAAAGGTAAACTCAGAGTTGCCCTGATGACCCTGAGGTTTGAATTCTGTGCTGCCACATAGAGGAGCTGGTTCTGGAGTTCCTTTTTGGGACAAGAGCTGCACAAACTGCAACCTGCACCTACTGTGCTTCACGAGGCTCCTTTTGGCTTCAGTTGTGCCAAGGTCTCACCAAATTTGAGAGCTGTAACCAAGAGACCTGGGTTAGGAGCCTTGACACCCTGGTCTCCCTTATCTACCCAGTGGAGAGAAATTATTACAGAAAATCTTGAGGGATGGCATCTTTCTAACAAATTCCAGGTACAAGTTGGATTGCAACAGGTTGCTCTGCTACAGCTCTATGTGTGTGATGCTCAGGATTGACTTTAGACTAGGCTCAAGTTACCAAATGTTCTCACCAAGCCCCAGCAGTTGGAACAATTTGGTGTGCACCCGAGGCAGAACATCTAGTTCTGCTTCTCTGAGAGGAAACTGAGTAAGGTGACACACCCCAAAACCACCCTGTGCCAGTGAGGAAAATCGGAGGATTTGCTTTCAAGTTTCATGACTGCTCTTGAACAATACACGGAGTGCCAGTGTCCTGGTGCTGGCACTGCTGCTGGTCACGTGCTGCCATTGGGTGGGAAGGTGGGAGTGCTTTCGCATGTTGATAGCTGAACTGACAAGCTGTGAATTCCCTGCGTCTGAGCTTTATTTCTGTGAATGGGTAGTGCAACCACGAGGTCCTGCTGGAAGGACAATAGGAAACTCATTCAGGAGGTACTGGAGCAGGATCCAAGTATTTGACAAAGGTACCAGGCACCTCCAGGAGTAATCATCATCTCTCTCTGCCACTGTTGTCTGCTGTGGACATGATGGATGGGAACGATGGTGGTCTGTCCATGGGAATTTATCTTTACATCATCCAGACTCCCATAACAAAAAAATTCTTTCTAGTTGGATCTCTGTGAAATCCTTCCCCCCAAGGCTTCCAAGAAACAGACAGAAGAGCTAGAAATAAGAATGTTGTCTCCAGACTACGTGGCAGAGAATGATTTGGGCAGAATGAGGTTGCTCAAGCTGGAGGCTGATCAGGACATGGAAGCATTAATAGTAACGGGGGAGCATGGCGTGGTAGCAACAGAAAGAAGCAGCAGCAGGAGATGACGTTGGCAAAACTTTCCCACTCTAGAAGTTAACTCGAATTTTCTGAAGTCAGTTGTAGGCACTTTTGGGAAGTGATATTTGGGTGACAGCAAAACGAGTATATTTGTGGCATGGCATCCCAGTATGCCACCGAGCAGCTTGTCTCAGTGAAAGTAAAATGTGAGAGAAGTACATCATTTAGCACTGAAAACATTTCAAAAGGACACGAGCCAACAGACTCATAAAACTTCTCTCTCCAGATGTTCTCCCCAGAGCCATTAAAATAGGTGGTCTTAATATTTGCTTTCTGATCTTCAGCATGTTACCTTCCCAAAAGCCAGCAACAAAGCCAGTGATTAAATGTGTGCACAGATGAGTATCTGTGCTGGGGCAGCAGGAGTGGGGGGCACACTGACACCTCGTTTAGTTTGCCACTCCATTTCCCTCTGACTGAACTCACAGTCTACCTGCAGTACCTCGTTTGCAATCTGCATGCAGAGTAGGAGGCTTCAAAGCTCTTAAGGAAATGCATTTCAAATGTTCTTCCTATTATAAAGCATGCAGCCAGAGCGGTCACCCAACCATGGCAGAGGGATCCGTAAAAATGAAGATAGGCCGGTGTAAATCAAAAAGTGAGGCTTGAATCCTGAGAGTTCTGCAACTGGAAAAAGTGTCACATCCAACAGGATGCAATATATAATGAGTATATACCACACCAGTTACAAGAGCATGACAAATGGCCTCGCAGGCACCACACTGGCTTCATTTATACTGTTTCCTTTCTGAGGCAGGATGGTAACTCCGTAATGTCTCCAATATTTTGTTGCTCTATTGAACCTCCTCCGCTGAGAGGAGAGACAGTCGAGTGTGTTCCACTCACATTCTCTCAGGTATAATATACAAGATCCATAATAATTCAATAACATGAGAGCTCAGCTCCAGTGTTTGTTGGAAAGGATTTACTTTGCTTTCTTTGGGATAATTACGACTGATTGTAATAAGTATGCATATAAACTCTTGATCTTTGCCTTCAGAGCCACAGACTACAAGTCACATGTGAGTTGAGGACAATTACAACTTAGTTCAGAGCCTGGAGACTTTTAAAAAATGGTGATTGCATTTAGTAGATTATAATTTCACAGTTTTTATTCCCCATTGTTTGCTGTTGTTCTGAAAGTTTTACTTTCACAGATGGTTTCTGGATTCCAGGGCAGTGCAAGTGCATTTTGCAGCATACCTTGTAAATCCCAGCTCAAACTACCATGGCAAGGGTCCTGATGGGAGCTCACAGCACCTTCCTGCTGCCCTGCTGTTTGGGTAAATAGCCAAAACAGGTGAACATGTGCCAGGTTCCTGGGTGGGAATTAGTTTGGCTTCAAGCATCTTGATTATTTAAAGGACGGAGCCTGGTATGACTTTTTCTGAACAGCACAACTGCGGCTGAGCTACAGCTTTGGAGGAGAGCGGGCTCTTCCTTGGGCAGTGCCACCTCAGCTCATGGAGACGCTGCAGGAGGCATTGTTTTTTGTTCAGAATCCCTGGTATCTATGACTTCTAGTAGCCCTTTGCTTCCGTGAATCCTCTGGGATGCGGTATCCTCAGTTTTCCCTGACACTGCAAACAGGTTGAAATGATAGATGAAAGGGGAGTGGGACGGAGCTGTGAGTTAGTGCATTAGCCTCTCACTGCTGGAGTCCAGGGTTCAGAGTCTTCCTTTGAGCAAATGTAAAAATGGGTATAATAATTTCTTCCTACTTCCTTAGTGGACATTTGGCAATATCCTAAAACCTATGCACAACGTGGTAAAGAAAAGCACAAGTCTCTGGAACAGGAAATGTGTCACTGAATGGAAGCAAGGCAGAAGGCAGAGAGGCGTGGAGAAACATGCACAGCACCTTCATCTAGGTATTTCTATAAAGCCCACGCTTGTTATACACCAAGTGCACCCACTAATTAAGGAATAAGAAGGAAAAAAGCCTGACTAGTTTTTCTTTGGAAAATGCATTAGACAATTGGAAAGTGCACATAGTCCTATTATTCAAGTTAATTTACAGTCACTCTCCTAGTCCACCACAAGAATTTATGAACCTGGAAGAGCTATAAGTCCCTTAACAAAGTAAACAAACTGTAACTCAGGCATGTGTTCTTCCAGAGACCCACCACCTAAGGGTTTGGGTGGTTGTTTTGGTTTTGGGGTTTAGCTTTTTTAGCTAAAGGTGAAGAGATGATTCAGTACATGGTGCTGTGTCGCTTTTCTCACGGGCAAACAACTCACATTACCAGAATTAGACCATTAGAATAGACTTCAAATGCACAGTGAACCTCAGCAAATAAAATCTTCCAGCCTTCAGCTATGACTTGTCTTTGCACATCCGAGGAATCTGGATAGAGAAGGAAGCCCCAACCTGCTGGGCTCCTTGCGAATGGCTCAGCCTCCCCAGGGCCCTACAAATTCAGAGCAACAACAGCCAGAAGATTAAGCAAGTGTAACTAAAACTATTCTGATGTCAGGCCCCTATTTTAATCTCCTCCAAACGATCCAGAGCATACTCGTACAACACATCGTCTCCTCCTGAATGTGTGAGGCTCTTAAAGAAAGAAAGTTTTTCACACTGTATACCAGACGACCTTGATGTGATAGACTGCAGGGTTTTGTGACACTGCACACTCAGTGCTATTCAACACTTTGCCTGAAAGGGAGGAAGGAATGGATTTATTGACTTGTGACTTTGACTCAGGCCTGTGTATCAGGACTGTTATTATGTGGAATGATTAGGCTGCAGTGTCAGGGACAAGTTAAACTAGAACAACAAAGGACCTCCTTAACCTTTACCTGGACACAAGGCCATTCATAATGACTTGCATGGTTTGGAAAACTAAGTATATCTTGCAGCACTCAATACTTCTGCAGCTACAGCAAATGAACAGAAATGGAAAAGATGGATTGCTGAAGGAGATGAAATGTAATTCAATTCTGCATAGTCCTGTTCAGAATACCAAGTTCAGAATACCATGTCAAAAAGTGGCAAAGGCATCATCTTTTTGTTCAGAGTGAATTTTAGAACTGGAATACATATCTACCCAGGATTCTTCAATTTTTTGGGGGGTGGTATAGCAAATAATGCTTTCCTTGAAGGACATTTCCTCATATGGAGTGTACATGAAACCATAATCAATGTTAATAATAACGGGGTGCCAAATGTAAAGGGAAGGTCCTCAAATGGCAAGGGGAGTCACTCCCACAAAGCCAGTGTGACGATATTCAGGGATCCCTGTCACCGTGTGTGAGGAACTGAGTCTCTCTTTGTACCTAGTGCTGCCTGAGTCTCCTGATGTAACAGTCCATTTGTGGTTTTATATTAGATTCAAAATATTGCTCTCCTTTTCTTAATGGTCATTATCAGAGCACTTTATGAATGAGTCAGAGCATTTCGGATGGCTGAGATTTCACCTCTGCCCAAGCTGATGACAATTTTGTCCTGGTTTTCAGGAGGTGCTGAATCAGGGCTCAGCAATTTGCAGGGCTGAGTGTTTGGCTGTGGGCATTGCCTCGACCTGCTGCTGGTTTGAGAGTGCCTTGCAGGCTTCTCTCCTTCCCAGTGTGTTTATTGGTGATATCCGATTGTGGAATCCCAGTCAACTTCCCATTTGTGACAGAAGGTAGAGGTCCTTCTTGCAGGAGGCAGTTGCGTAAGGTGCTGTAAAAACGTGTGCAGAAAGAAATTAAAACAAGCAGGATATGATATGGGAGTTGAAGAAATAATGAAAAATAAGTGCCTTAATGGGAATATGACCAAGCTGTCTGGGGAAGGAGAAGCCAGTTTCTGATGAGATGCATTTGATCTCTCCACTACTGCACAAACTTCTGAACTCGGTGCTCTTAAGTGTTCCCTCAGTTGCAGAGTTTGGGGAAACCATAACTGGCCTCTTGCCTTTGCTCCTGTCTAGCACAGGCCACCACAAGCTACAGGATAAAGAGAAATCTTCTTCTCTGCCTTGATGTGTATGATGAGTGGGGATTTGTGTTTCAAGCTAAACATACCTGCTAGGTTTGAAAACAGCTGCAATAAGGCATCCCACTTTTTTTTTTAAGTGCTCAGTAAAGCACATTATTTTCATCTGGGTGTAAACTGCTCTGCTGGTTTATATGTTTGTAGAGAAGTTTGCATTTGGCTTGGAGCCCCAAAAAGCTCTATCACCTCTATCTGTCCCTTTTCTTTTACTTTCTCATTTCTCTATGAGCAGAAAAAAGCCAAATGTGGCCCAAAATCCTTGTTCAGCCCAAGGCAGGTGAAGCCACTCCTCCTCTGGGGCAAGGTCAGGTCACTAGAAGATTTCAGCTGCTTCCTCCAGCATCCTGGTTAGAGCATTACCTGTGACTGTAAGTACTGGGTCTGTTTTAACTCTTTGCCACCCAAGAAACAAATCCTATGGAGAGGCTGTTTCTCTGCCCTGTCACAGAAAGGTGGGGCGAACCTGTGGCAACCCTTTCTTTCACTTCAGAGTTTGTTGGGGTTTTTCCCCCACTAATGAATCCAGTCAGAATAACAGTATTTCTTCTATTAAAAGGTTTTTGTTACATTTCAAGGGTGTGAGTTAATTTAGCAATAACTGTATTTTCTTGGTGCTATTATGAAGTAATTCTAGTATTTGTGATGGCTGTGTCAAGATCCAGTCATAGGATAGGAACACTGCACATGCAATAAATTAACAATATGAAGTGAAAGAATCTCTGGGTCGACCAGATTAATATTAGATAGAGACAAAGCAAAGTAGCTGAATTGAATTTTTTGCTGCTTACCTGAACTCAGGTCTTTTGAACTAAAAGCTTCAAAGAAATGGTCTTTACCTGCAGGCTGTGGCATATTGTGTGTGTACCTGGTATCTGTCTGTAGTTACTCTCAGAGATTTGTAGGGTTTTTTGACTCTTGCATTCATTTTTCCTATATAGGAGTCTTACTGCTCTTTTTTATCACCCCTAAATTGGCTTGTTGAAAATATCACCATCGAGTGTTGTCTTTGTCTTTTATGCAGGTTGTCTAGCATCAGGGAAATACAAGGGTTTACTGTATAAGCCTTTATTAACTACTCAGTCCCTTGTTTAGCTGGTGAATGACAGTAAGTTTCCCTTTGTCATTCACATGCTGCTTTCATTTTGTCATATCAATATTGCAGCAAATTAATTAACTCCTGTTCATTTTTTTGTTCATTTAAAGCAGAGGGCAGGCTGTCTAGCATTTCTGCAGGAGACAGGAGGGAAGGACACCCTTGTACTACTCCCAGCTCCTGGACTATCCCAGCTTGCCTATGGGTATAATCACTCAGAGCAAATCTTGCCTCCCGTCTTCCAAGATTTTGGGCTCCACACAGCAGGATTTGGAGGTGCTGTGCAGGATATTGCGAGACAGGTTTTCAGGGGCAGGATCCCTGTTCTTGTTGGAAGACTCCAACAACTCGCCTTTTGTTCAATCCAGGGTAAAGGACATCTTATCTTGAACAATTTCAATCTTCTAAAATTACAGGCATCTGAAAAGAACCTTATATGACATGCAAGAGCCAACAGGGCCAACAGGGCCATTCAAAGAGGATGAGAGGCGCAACACGTCCAAGACAATGCTGTAAAAAGAACTGTAGGAGAAGCTGCCAAATATTTCTTTCAGATAGTGCATGGAATGGGTTGTTTTACTCAGAGCCATAAAACATTTATGCAGAAAGAGAGCTTAGTGGATTTTTTCCTTTTTTTTCTTTTTTTTTTTTCATTGTGAACACTGAAAACTGTAGAGGAAACCTGCCTTCATATTTTTAAGTGAATCATAGTTTTGATGATAGCTCTTCAACTGGGATGATCTTAGACATTTTCCAGTGGCGTGGTTGTCCTGCAAGAGATTGTAGCCAGCAGAGAGGGGAGTTCCGTTACATTCTTGGTTCTCTTAGGATCAGGCTTCTACTTCCAAAAGCAGGTCTCTGCAGGCACCAAAAGATCAGCAACCTCCAAACGATTTCAGACAAATCACCTTTTTGTGTCAGAGGGGATGTTCAGAGCAGCATATTAAATATAAGGCAGATAAAGCATCCCACACATGCCGGGGTTGGCAGATACCTTTCTCCTGTTTTGTTCCCAGACAAAGATTCCGTGTTTGCCACTGTGACTGTGAGTGCACTGGACACACTTTCTGTTTAAAAGGGATGGTGAAAAGAAGCCAACAGGGCGAAGGAAAGATGTAACCAAAGGAACTACTGAGGGAAGCTGAGGGAGGAGGAAGATATTGAAAAGAGGAAACACTTTTGTCTGAGAGATAGGCAGTACTGTCTGGCTGCAGCTGTTTGGGTGGGAAAGGCCATTCCTAAACTCATCTACCAGCCTTCAGGATCCCCTGACAGCCATGCTACTGGCTGCAACTTGAACTTGCCTGAGGCCGTGCTGGCTACTAAAATCCCCCAACTCTGGCTCTGAGTGATTATGAGAGTAGAAGGTTAGGAGGAAGGATATAGTGTTGGTTATGGGAGTGCCACACAACCAATGACATTACCTAGCTGAAACATCAACAAAGCTCTTCCCAGATTACTCCAGTAATGCCTAAAGTGGTCATGGCCTGGCTGAACACTGAGTCTGGCTGAGCCATGGGCTGACCAGGCTCCGTGGTCACCACGACAGTAAAAGTGGCTCTCTTTGAGCACCTCTTCTTTCTGACACCTAACACAGGACACTGAGATGGAAGTGACCTTGAGGCAGTCAATGTGCATATCTCTCCATGCTAAGGCAACACCTCCTGCACCTCTACCAAGAAAACTTCACATGGTTCTTGCCAGTCTCTTCTAGAGCTTCACTGTTCTTGCTGTTGGAAGACTTTTCCTAATATTTGATTCAAATCTTCTTTGCTGCCAGCTTTTTCTTGTCCTTTTGGTCATGGAAAACAGATTGTTCCCTTCCTCTTTGCTGCAGCCTTTTATACACTGGAAGAGTGTTATCATGTCTCCCCTCAGTCTCCTCTTTAGAGCAAACAACCCCACTGTGTTCAATCTTTCCTCACAAGTCATGGTTTTTAGACCTCTGATTGTTCTCCCCCCGTTCCTCTGAACTCTCTCCAATTGGGCCATGCCTTTGGAGAAGCGCGGTGCCTGCAGGAGAACACAATGCCCCGGGTGAGGCCTCCCTGGCACTCAGCAAAGTGCAAGCTTTGCTTTATGAGTCTTGCAGACTCTACTTCTGTTTAAACATCGCAGTGTGGCATTTGCCTTTTTCTCAGCTGCACGCCATTGTCACCGAACGTTCAGCTTGTGATCCACAGCCCCCGATCCTCTGGTTTCTTTTCTGCGCAGCTGCCATCCTGGCAATTGTTCCCTCTTTGCTGCTCGTGTAGGTTAATGCACAGGGTAGATGGAGCAAACACCTACTCCATCTCCCCCTGCCCCCAAATCCACTTAATGTCAATTTTCCGCTTTTCCTACTTCATATAGAGTCCGTGCATTGAGGGAGTGTTGAATATCAAATGGATGGGGAGAGGTCTTTATTAAAGTTACAAGGATAGGATAACACGGCAGGTACACAGCGGCAGGCAGTAGTACACAGGTTTGGGTTTGGGTCGTAAAATGCTGGGCTTGGCCCTCATTGGTGGTTCTTCCTTCGAATACCGAAAGCACATCAGCTACAAGAAAACAAATGTAAACTCCCAGTTATTTCTTTAATGATTCTGGGTGATTCCCTTGAGCTGATGTGTCTTTTACACTTGGTATTTTTTTCTTTTCAGAGGTAAGGCATATTCACTGGGGTTATCTGGGTTGGAAACAACTTTCTGTGTCATGTGAAGAGGTCTACTCCTCCCTGGTGCTGGTTTGTGACTGAACAATACAGATAATGTGTCACAAGGACAATTAGCTGGAGCTTTTATTGTCATTACTGGGCCTCTAAGCAGGTCATTCCTTAGCTCCTTCTTCGTAGTTTTACCAAAACAAGTTTTTATCTTGGAATTTTCTCTGAAAGATGTGGATGATGCTTGGAAGCAGGAGATACGTCTACTTTACCATAAGAGAAGGGTAAATTTAGGGGGACTTTTTTTGTATGTGTGCTCTCCAGCCAGAAAACATAAAGGTTCAGCTTCAAGGTGCTTGACTGAGGCGATGGTTCCTGCCAGGGGAGTCAGCACATCAAAATGTTGCTTTCTCTGGCAGAATAATGGAGATCTGGTACAGCACCTTCTAATTTTTCAAACAGCACAAAGTGCAATTCCAAATTAACCAGCACACCTCCACCTTAATTTTTCATTTTACTTAACCTCTCTGTGTCTGTTTCGCCATCTGTAAAACTGAGATAATACTTACCTACCTCACAGGGATGTGATGGGGATTAATTAATTGATGTTTGTACAGCGCTTTGAATATGCAAAGCGCTATATGTGCTAAGTATTATTATTTAGCTTAAATGCGGCTGAACAGGTTTAGAATGCTGGGAGAGAGCTCTGTCACTGACACCAATCTATCACAATGTGGCTAATGACACAGCCTTGGGAACCAGGCAGCCAATTTTCTTATTCTGTGCCATAATTAGCCAATATCAGTAACAGAAAAACCCCCAACACCCCACCTTTGCAGGAATTGCAGGGATTGACCACTACAGGATCCCTGCAGAAATCCCGATCTAAATACCTTACAATGGGACCAACCAGTGGCTAATGGATCATCCTCAAAAATCACCCAACCCACATGGGAACGAAGAGTAACTGTAGGGCTGGAAGAAGGCTCTAGTGCCCCATGGAAAAAGAAGAGCATTTTCTGACTTGTGAGCAGGAATAAAAATGAACAGAATATTTGCGGAGGGAGGTGGTGTCCAGCCTGGCTTTTGCAGACATAGCTGAGAGCGGCACCTGCTCCCCTGCATGTGAGCAGAAGGTCCCAAGCCAGTATTTGTTCTGGTGTGTTAATGAGCAGTGGCAGCCCCAGTGGCCAAGGGGACTGTCTGGCTGGAGATACAAAGGGCTGGTTAAGAACTGGTAATATGGGGTCTGTGTATGCACTGGGGGACAGCAACTTCTTCCAAGAAATACAAGGAGAAACTCTATAATTTTTCTCTCGGCTGCAGATTTATTTCGGTTTTAGTAGTTCTTATTCAAATTCATCAGGGGTAATTAATGAAAGATATAGGAAGGCCAGCATACACCTAGGATGCTCTGTTTGTAGCTTGAATTATGTTGAGCTGTTTGGTCTATTGGTTCACTACCTCAAGCCTAGTGCAGTATTGTCATCCTTTGCTTTACAACACAGTCATTATATCCCTAAACCACATTGTGATACACTGTGGCTTCTGTTTACGACTCCCGAAACTCCCACTCCATATATCACCTGCCATAAAACCCATCAAACTGCTGCTAGTAAAATGGTGCACAGTGGTCTAAGTAGGAGCCAGGCAAATTGTGTGATACCCTACTGTGGTTAATGAGAGTGAAAATGTGGTTAGGATTTTATTCAGGCGATGTTCATTTGCAGGGCCATTGTAGTGAGGTGGCAAAGAAAAGAGTCTTTTGTTAACCTGAATGACAATATATTTTCTATTGTACGAAGTAGCTGAATGCAGAGTTTGCCAAGTTATACATCAATTGTAAATAAGTCAAACTGTGACCTTGAATGGCTACATTTTTATTGCTTGGGGGTCTTGAAAACTAATTAATACACTGAGATGTTGTAGCGACCATATGAAACCTGTTACCGGAATTTAAACCATTGCGGACCAGTTCAGACCAGTCGTTGGCAACTACAAAAATATAAAAAGTAATCTAGCTCCCTGTATCAGGAAGAATTTTTTTCCTTATTTTCTGTTTGAGAGCTGTTGGGTTGGATGTGCCATTCATTTGTTCAGGGATGTAGGGGAAGCAGAAATTCTGATGGAGGTGGGGTCCGTGCTGCAGATCCTGAAGGCTCCTGATTTAACCAACACTTTTGGGCCCTGAGGCCAAGGACACACTCAGCTGCATCCCAATGCTGTTTTGGGCTGGACCCAGGGTATAAACCTTGCCCTCTTCTCCTTGCCCTTTCCACCCTGGTTTATGAAGGGCCTAGATCCAGACATGTGGGACCAGCGTCTGGCCTAAAATCAAGCATGACAAACCCCTCCTTGTTAAATCCTGAGTGATGTAAAAATTGTCAAAGCAATTGTCAGTTGATTATTTTCCACAGTCCTCATCATGTTTCTGCTTGTAGTTGTCTCATTCATTAAAATGCATTGTAGTTTTTCTGTTTGTAGTTGTTTCCACCTCCCCACCCCCACCCCCCCCCATTTTTAATTACGAGACCACATCTTCACAGCTATATAACTTGAATACAGGAGAGCTGAGCTTTACTTCAAATTGAAATTTTACATATATTTTGCCTTGGGTAAAATGTTGATTTCCCCTCCCCAGCCAATGGAGAGTAAATTAAGGAAGGCGTGTATAACAAAACCAAAATTTTGTAGCTGCATTGTGTGTTTTTTGACTGTTTCTGCTGTTGTACAAAAAAAAAATTACATTAAATTAAAAAGGCCTATTTATAAAACAAACATTTTGTAGGCAAAAAGGAAATGCAACCATAATAAAATTGTCAGTCTCAGCGGAATGACTGTATTGTACTGGGCTTTCGAAGAAAATCAGGCTGGCTCCTTCAGAGGAAATCTGATTTCAATTTAAGAGTCTTATTGAGGAAAACAGCACCACAAAAGGGGAAATTAAACCATAAAGAGTGCATTAAGATAATGTTAAGGATCTAACTTACCACCACAAAAAAAAAACAAACCCAAAAGCAATCTGAAGTTGAGCTACAGAAACTTTCTCCATGATGCATCCTCCTGGGTGGAATTATGGCAGCTGCCCCCGGAAAGGTGGGAGGGACGGGAGGTGTTTGAGCTGAGCCCTGGGGTGGTTAAGGTTAAGAAAGAAACGATGTAAAAATGGCACCTTCTCACTTCACATATCATCTCCAATGTGAATTCTGAGTCATAGCTGCTTAATCCACTGACTGAAAGAAGTTTTTAGTGCTTTTTTTCCCCCTGGCTAGCTTAGTGGAACCTGTAGAGCCATGGAGAGGGAGCTGGATTATTTTGTGGCTCATGCACCATCAGGAGATTAGCTGATGAAAGCTCTGGTCTAGCAGTCACTTCCCAGGGTGTGGAGACGAACTGCTTTCAAGGAGGAACAGTTCAGTTCAGCAGTGGGACTTCCTTTCCGTAGGCTGAGAGCTCTTTCCAAAAGGATTTTTTGTTTTACAGCTGAAGAGTGTGAAAATCTGAAAGAAGCCAGAAGAATGTTAATTTGTTCGTTTTATGGCATATGAGTGTCTTTAGGTTGGCTAATTTTATGCAGTTGTGGCTATAGGGGAGTGTTGAGTGGATTCAAGGTTGGTCTGGTCTAGGGAAAACCATTTTGCTCCTCTTTCCCTTTCTCAAGGGAATGAGTCTGACTGCCAGGACCAGCAATTGGTCTGTAACAGGTTTATCTCCTCACCAGGCAGACACAGGCTCCTGCTAGGTGCACCTGCTGGAGAGGGAGTGAGTGCTCCACTACATGTGAAAATCCCAAATATTTTGTGGTACCTTTGTGATGTATTTCTCTGAGTTGCCACTATCAGAGCTCAGAGGGTGCAAAGTCATCCTGCAAGTGCAGGAGGCGATGAAGGTGAGCTGTCACTGGATCCAGGATAACATCACACAGTGTGCTGTGCACGGGAGCAGCAGTAGCCAGCCCTCAGGCTGTCCTACTGACATTCCTGGCTCCTGTTGGTTCCTTGTGGAAGTCCTTCCCCAAGCATTTTTCATTCCAGGGGAGAACTAGGAGAGTTATGTATGTTTGCTTTTTGAGCCTCCCTTTGAGCTTGCACAGGAGGGGACTATTTCCACTTTGTGATGAGGAAACCAAGGCATAGAGGGATCGGGTGGGATGAGACTGTGGGCTGCTGGGTATCTCTCAACTGCATGGGCCGCCTTATCCAGCTCACTCAAAGTGGGAAATACAAAGGTGCTTCATGGAAAGCTGCTGGGAAGGGTTTGGGTGTCATAGTTTCTGCCATGGAGCAGAGAAGCAGCCCAGGACTTTATGAAGTCTCTTCCTACTTTTAAAATGCTTTCACTAATATTAGATTTTATCCAAGTTTGACCAGGAGTGTACCTGCCCTAACTGGCTCTGTCATGCATATTTTGAAGAGAAAAGAAAGCAGGTGTTTGTAAATGGGTAAAAAAGGCAAACTCAAATAAAGGCACCGTTGCCTTGGGGTGCAAGGTGATGGGATGGATTTGCACACAAGAGACCCCAGCCTCTGTGCAATTTGGGAATTCTCATCCTGTGTCTGCGCCACCACCAGTGCAGCCTGTACGTGTCAGCAGTCTCTCTTCCATGTGCTTCCTGCAGTGAGGAAGCTGGTGTCCCATTCTGTCCTGTCCCAATTCTTTGGTTCATAAAAATAGGGGCCTGCAGTCGCTGTGGGAGTCAGAGTCCCTCGGTGTCAAAGGGACTTCTGGCAGAGGGAAATCTGGGGAGCTGGCTAGAACCTTGGTGCATCTAGAAATTGGAGGAAGTTTTGAAGAGAGCAGAAACATAAACAAAAATAAATAAAACATAAACATAACCCCCTAAACTGAAACATACTCATGCATTTACAATCATCAAAATCCCAGGTTAGGCAGATGAAAGAGATTTCAGCGTGTTACAAGTCATAGCAATAATAGCCCTGGGACATTGGCTGGTCTATTCTATTATGTAAAAGTCTCGCAGCCTTGTAATGGTTCCACAGATTAAGAAGTACTGTGTACCAGCTCTAAATATTTCTTCAAATTAAGACTTTCTGCCTCTAACTGAAATCTCTGCTGAATACAGTGGTATAATAGGGTGCCCTGTTCCATCTGTATAAATAACACAGAGAGATTTTCTCTTGTTGAAATACCTGCGTTAAGGAAAAAAAAAAAAAAGCAGCAATAACTTGAGACTTCAAAGGTCTGACTTCAAAAGATTTCTTGCATTCTGCTTGACGGGACAGCATCTTATGCACACATGCTTTTTCACTGCTAAATGCCTTAATAATGAGCTTGGGTTCAGGTTTTGTGAATCAGAGCCAAGTAACTCTGTTTTATTATATTTGCTGGGAAATGAACTAGCTCTGGGTAATTAGGAAAGCAATTTTATTAGCATCTATTTCATAAAGATTGTTTTTTAATCAGAGTCAGAACTTACTAGAAATGATTCTTTTATTTTTATTGCGCAGGTCTCCTGAACGGTGCGGGCTGCCATGGGCCTGAACCCATAGCAAAGTCTGTCCACTGAAGGCAGCAGTATCCCCATTAATCTGTAACGATGTTATAAAATAACCCTGGGATGGTAATCCCCTAAATAATGCTGCAGAAGCTAATAATTACTGTAGTGTGCTTTACTGCATGATGCCACCCTGGGGCTAAATTATAACTGTCCATCCATTCCTGCTCCATAAAGACAGGACACAAGGAGCCTGCTCCCCTGCACATGCCATGCAGGAGCAACAGGAGCCAACTCTGAGCCACAGGGAGAGCTGAAGGACCAGTTAGGATCAGAGAGTAGGGATACAGAGGCAGCACAGGGATCGAGAGAGAGGATTTTGGTTGGATTCTGTACTTGCCTTTAATTTCCTGTAAGAACTTGATGCTAAGTGGTGGTGAGGAGAGACCAGTAGGACACCTTTGCTATCTCTGGAGGTATTTTTGTACAAAAATGAAGTGCCACTGTGCCCAGCAAAGGGCAAAGTGCACAGGGGTTTGTTCACTGGCCAAACGGCAGATAAAAAAGTCAGGCTTAGAATAATGATTGTGGTAAAACCCACACCCAAACTTCTGTTTTCTCAGAGAAACGGGAGTAAAGATCTGTACTCATCTGAATGAAAAGTTTTGGTTTCATTTGTAAATCTTCTTTTATTATTTAATACCATCAAATTTCTAAACACAAAAGATTATTTCAAAACCGCTACTTCTTGAAAGTGTTTTCAAGGAACATTTTGGGTTTTCTGAATGTTTGAAAGTTGTTTTCGAAGTTGCTTAATGAAGTTTAGCAGAAATCACAAATATTTTTGGTTCCTTGAAATTTCTTTTGAAGTGAAAGAACAGTGACTTAAACAATGCAGGCACCTGCATGTCACAGGGAGTCCATGGACCTTGGAGCTCTGTGGTCACTGCTGAGCAGAGAGGACTTGGCCATGACTGATCCTGGGGCTGGGACCCATTCCAATCCAGGAGAGTAATAAAGACAGGTGTCCTCTGCAAAATTTGCACTTACATTTGTGTTCTTATTGCAGACAAACTCCAGGTTAGAGGCAGCTGCGATTGGATTTGGATTCATTCTTGTTCCTGCAAGAATAAATTCATACTGGATTAGTAGCAATAAAGGAATGGCTGAGGATGTAATGGAAAGAGTGGGAGGATCTTTTATGGAAAAGAAAGAGTGGGCTGAACTTCCAGAGGTGCTTGGCAGGGCTACCCACGTACCTGCAGAGCACAGCCTGCCTTTTTGAGACAGGAGGCATCTGGAAAAGGGCAATTACCTGCCTGGCTCCCTCCTCACCAGGGTTGTGCGACTGAAGTTATAAAGTTTCTAAATTTGGTCCCACATAGAAGCTCTCTGGAAAGGAGACAAGAGCTGGGAGGAGAGATGTCCCTTTTGGTTTGGGAGTCTGGGCAGAGAAGGGAGAAACCGCCGGAATGTGTGCTCAGCCAGTTCCAGGGAAAAGCACCCGGCACCAAATCTGGAGCTTGACCTGAACCTGTTCACGTTTTGGAGGCCTTCAGGGAGTTTGTTTCAGGCCAAATCACTATGAGATCAAGGAGAAAGTTTATATCAATTTTGAATTGCCTGAACAAAGCAAAAAGTTTTTAGGACTAAAAAGGGAGAAACATATGTTACACATGAGAAAAACATCTTATCAGGAAGAATACGGAGAGAGTGAAATGACTAACGATGAGGTTTCTGAGACTTTGCCACAAAAATTTTATAAAAGGAGGCTCCTGAAAATCTTTCAGATGGCTGTAGAGTGATCTCATTCTCCAAGCAGAGAAAGATTATAAACGAGGGTGTATTTTCCAACTTTTCTTTTTTTTCCATTTATACTTTACAAAGCTTATTTTGTTTGGACAAAATAATTTAAACCTCTTCAATTAACTAGATGTCAAAACCCACATCCTGAGACAGGGATTCAAGCCAAAGGCCTTAGGCAGGGATGGCTTCTGTCATCGTCATGGTCCATGGCCTCATCTGGTGGTACTTGTGATCCTCCCCAGTTGAAGGCTGCACCCACTGGCTGAAGGTGAAGGATAAATACTTTTAAGAGAGAGGAAAAAAAGCAGGTCCCTCTTCCCTCTGTGCACACAGCAGGGACAGCTACTGCTGGCTGCTTCTCCCAAAGTTTGAGTGCCTAACTTAGTACCCCAAATACAAAAGTATTTTGGTTCACATATACATGCATACATGCATATATATAAATATATATATATACACCCACACACGAAGAACAGCAATCAGCTTTATTCCTTTGCTTTGCAGTCATCAGTAAATTTAGTATATTCATGTGAATAGTTTAAAGAACACGTCCTGTGATCTAAGTGAAAGGGAAAATATATCCACAAGATGATCCAGTGTGTGTAAAAATAAACAGCTTGATTGCTCTTACATGCTCTTCTTTTGTGCAAGCAAAGAGAAATGCAGAGAAATTGCCACATTTCATCATGTAGGACAAGGGGGCCCAGGTGACACCCTGATCAGGTGTGCATGCATAATCATTCCCAAAATAATCACCCTTTTGAATAATTTCACTCCAAATATTGCAGCTTCAACTTATTCTCTGCAAGTGACTCATAAATCTTTACCGTGAATGTGAATCAAGTTTCAGAGCCGCAGGCTCAGGAGCTTGTTGGATTTATTCAACTTTAGTCTTTATTTATAGACATAAAAGTGTATTATTGGTTGTAACATCCAAACAAAGGAAAACAGATTGTAAGCATCCATTAACATTTTCCCAAAAGGGAAATCTGGAGTTTCTCCTGGGTCTTTCAGTCTCTCCCTTGTAATATTAAGATGATGTCATAAACTCATAATTACTTTGTGATTCTCTTATGTACTCCGTAGTTGCTTGTACAGGGATGGTTATTTATTTTCTGAACAGAAAAACTGAACAATACAAACAGGTGGGAGGAAGGAGATCGGTCTTTGGTGGTTTAAGGTTTGAAGGACCCTGGTATTTTATTTCATCCTATTGCAATATTTTTCTCTGGTGTATGCAAGGACACAGGTGTTTATGTAGTATTATTAAAAAAAAAGTTTAATTAATATTAAAGTATAGGATGCAAACACTTTACATCCACTTTATAATGGCTGGAGCAAAGAGCAATTTGGGGAGCAGTAATCTGCAGAAAGCACACTCTTTACTCCCGAATGGATCCAGGTTCCTTCCAAAAACCTGTCTGATTAAGTGGTGGACTTAACGGTCTAATGAGGATCCCAGATTGCAAAAAATGTATGAGTACGTGGAGGGGAGGGAGGACGGAGCTGACCCATGAATCTGGGGAAGGGCAAACCTTGGCAGATCCCAAGGGCAGGACTGAGCAGTGCAAGGGGGTGAGTGTGCACTGTGGAGACTTCCAGGTTGTGAGGCTTCCCAGCTACATCCAGAACTGCTCCTTGTTTGAGGGTAGAGCAGAAATTTGTTTCCGAGCCATGTTTACCCTGTAACATTTCTGACCTATAAAAGAGCCTGATGGAGTGCTGCCTGAGTGACTTGAAATTAATAATTGATCTGGCTTTCTTTCTCCTCCTCATGGAATAATGGTGAGCAGATTGTGATTTCCTCAGATCCTTGCTATTCAGAAATATCTAATACATTTTTACAATTTTTTTTCCTCATTCCATTGCTTAGATTTCACAGGCATTTGGGTCTGGCTCAGACAGTTTGGGCTTCGGGCAGCACATCAGGGAATGAGCACAAGTCAAGTGTTAGAGGTTGGGGTTGCTGCTCTGCTTGGCAACGTGCAGGATGGTCCCCTCCTCCCCTGGACACCAGCAGGGCTGCTGAGGGTGGGACAGGACCTTCTGCACCTGTGTCAGGTAGATCAGGTTAATCTGTCACAGATTAGCCATGGGGTGTTGCAAACCTTCCTAAGACTGGAGTTCTGGGAAATCCATTACTCAGTGCCATAAGCCCTTCCCTACTGTTTTCTGCCCTAGTGAGGAGAAAGGCACAAGCACTTCTCATGCAAAGATGAGCAAATCCCTCTCTCTGGGATCTTCCTTGGACTCTGGGCAAAACTTTTCCACAGGATGGTTTGCTTGGGGAGGCGCACAGATAAAAGAAAAACCTTTTGAAAGCTGGTGAGAATAGTCAGGAGCATATTTTGTTCCCAGTACTCAGTCAAAGCTAATTTGATGGAGAGGAGAAAAATCTCTTCCTTCCTCTGCAAGGAGCATAAATATCCATTTCAAACAATTCTTTAAGGACCTAAGGTTTCTTATCACTCATTGCTAACCATTTTAATTTCTGACCTCTTCTGCTTGACTAGCTGCAGACCATTCCATGACCCTTTAGGATTCCAATGCTGAGATTTATGTCCTAGCCCAAATTCCTGTGAATTACTGTTATACTGAGCCTCTGACAGAATTTGAAGCTAGCCTTTTTGTTCCCCTGTGGAGCTTTCCATACTTCTCCCTTCCTAGCGCTTCATTTAGGCTCGATGGATATAATGTTAACGATTCTCTTCAACTCCACACAGACATTTACAATGCAGACATGAGCAGAATGGGACTCAGCTTGATTGAGTTTGTTGCATTTCTCTCAAAATTTCCTTTGGACTTACAGGTTGTCCACGCTTTTTATTTTGGTTACATAGATTTTTTTTTTTTTAAAGTGGGAGCCATTACAGAGTATTTAAAAGTTGTCTTTCCACAGTCATCATGACTTACTCTGCCTACGCAGAAAATTATGTTTTTCTTGTCTTTGTGCTCTACTTTGGTACTTAAGGATGGCTTTTTTCCTTGCCGTGGGTGGTTCAGGGTCCTGGGCAGGCTGGGGAGGGTGGAATACAACTCAAGGTGAGCATGGATTTTGACTGTTCAATCTTGTATCCCCAGTTTAAACCCAGATCCCCAAATACAAACCTCACACTGCACTAATGAGTGAGAGGACATGTATTAAAGCACCACGAGCTCACCTTTTCTCTGGTCACTTCCTGGTCAGGGAAGCTCTTGTGGAAAGAGATCTCTGGAAAAAAGCCTCTGGTTAATCCAGCCAGTTGCTGAAGGCACTGCCAGCAAAGCAGCCACGCTCCCGCTCCTCTCTGGGCTGGGCTGGTCAGAGGCTGCTGCTTCACAAATCTTAGCTCCAGATCAGGGTTTCCTATTTCCTTTGCCCTTCCCCTCAGCCTCTGATGTTATCAACAGGCTCAGAAAGGTGCCAGAGTTTGGGAGGAGAAGGAGTAACTTTGCTTGCATCTCTCCGTGTCTCAAGCAGGAGGAAGGGACAGGAAATGTAACTAATATTGCTGAATCTTAAATAGATTCCTGATCCAGATTCCTTACTGACATAAGACTTATTTGGGGCACGTCCTAAAGCTAAGATTGATTTCTTTGAGTTACCTCCATGTAAATATATATCTCTATTTTTAAAATTACCTCACTTTTTTCCTTCTCTAGACCACTTTGTTTGAGAGCTCCTGATGCTGCACCAGGCAGCCTGGTAATAAACCTACCACACAGTCATCCAGGACTCTTCCTAAACTTGTTGGTGTTTACTTGGGGTTTTCTCTGATACAACTTTGATTCTGGGATTTATTCCCTGCTCCTGTCTGCAGGGATGTGGGTTAGTTAGCATTGGGGTGTGGATGTGAGCCCATGTTTATAGCCACTGGTAAGGATGGAAGTGGGCTTGAAAATATTAGCTAGCTTTGATTTTCCAAGAATTTCCTACCCAGTTCTTCAGAACACCTTTATCAAAACCCCCTGTGTCCAGAGCAGCATTTCCCTGGTGACCTGGGAGCCGGGCACTAAACATTGTTCACATCAGAATGGCAGTGCATGAATGAGGGAATCTTTTTGTCACTATGGTGACGCGCCAACCCTATAGATGCTATTTTGTTATTAGAAATTAAAAACTTACTCACAGGTTCTGAGGTGGAATTTTGCTTCTGTGTGTTCATTTAGGATTTAGCCTGAAGTATTAATATAAAATTTAAAATTGTGTCCTTTCCACTGAAATCCAGTGTGGTTACAAGGTTCTAATAAATATTATGTCCTTCCATCATGCAATTAAAATTTTCCACCTCATTTCACAATGCAAAACACTCACATATTGTCAATCATTTTGAAACATGATTTTTTGACATCATATAATTTCACTTCATTTTTCAGACAGACATCACACCAGGAAATTATATAAGAAAGGATCCTATTATATCTTTATTTTTCCACCAAATTTCACCTTCAAATACAGACATTTGTGTACATTTCAGTAATTCTGACAATAAACTTTCAAGGAGAAACGAATGGCATCTACATAGCCGGAGATCAGCATATGGAGTTTCCTGCTCTTCAGAGACTGCGGCTCTGGTGCCGGCACCTGGTTAGGAACCGCTGGTGTAGCCACGGGAAGTTTACAACTCTTCATGCACGAAGTGAAAAGGTTGCTGCTTGAAACAGATACCACCTGGGAGGCAGGGAGGGAAACATATGCATGTTTTTGAACTTTCCTGTGTTTAACAGTTAGCAGACACTAATGAATTGCCAAACAGCCCTGATTTAAAATGTAGTAGTCAAAAGTAAGGGTACTTGCTGCTTGTCAGGTAGTCCACCTGTTCAAGAAACCAAAGTGCCCCTGCCCTGTGCCAGGAGAAAAGCTGCTGCTGTTTCAAACCTCTGCTCTGGTTGTGTGTGTGTGTGTGTGTGTGTGTGTGTGTGTGTGTGTGTGTGTGTGATTGTGCTGCTTCCTATCATGTGAGTCAGAAATGCGATAGAATATCTCAGGCTCATTAGAGAAGTCTGGTATTCAGCGACAGATTTTGACCAGAGTTGCGTGTAAATCTGGGGGAAATACAGCCTGTTTGGAATTCGTAAGTGCTCAGGCATAGGCTGGCAAAGTAAGAGAGGAGCAAACCAGGCAATGTAAAAAGGCAGAATTAAACTTCTGGTTGTAACTGGGTTAGGTTCCAGATATTCTCTCCTGGTTTTTGGTGTCCTTAGAAATTAAAAAAAAAAAAAAAAAAGTCCAAAAACCTCCTTACTGTCTCTCAGGGCTTAGCTGGAAATGGCAGCACATTGCCAGAAGATGTCTGAATCTCCTCCATCCTTCTAGATTTTAATGCTGCCATGGGGACGTTGCTTCCAGGCAAGGTGATCCCAATATGTTCCACTTAAAGGTCTGCGAGGTCACAGAGCCAAGCAACTGCTATTCTGCTAAGGGAATGAGCAAACAGAGCTGCTGACCTACCAGTAAACCCACTGCAGGGAGATTAAGATGAAGTGTTCAAACTTCAGCTCATTGAAGTCTGTGCTAGCGAAGCTGTGCTTGGGGAGTGCAGGTAAACCCGTGCTGTGGCGTGCAAAGGTACAGGGTTTGGTGTCTGGAGTCAGCTATATTGTGCTGGGTGGCCGGGAGCTGCACGTGCTGGGAAATGCTGCCTCTTAACCTGCTGGGATTGAGCCCTGGCTGGGGGAGACCCTCACTGAGGCTGTGATGGTGTATGGAATAGTCCTGTGGAAAAACACCCTCGCAAAGTTGACTGTGATGCCCGTCTCTGCAGAGGGTGGCTGCTGTGGTGGGGGGAGGGAAAGTGGCTTTTTGGGGCAGCTGTGACTAAAAGAGGGGAAAACCTCACAACACAACCCCAAAGTGGTAAATTGGTACCGAATGATAGTAGAGAGATGGGGAGCGGTGTGCTGGTTTCCCTCATCACTCAATTTTGTGAAAATTGGCAATGATGTAGTGGTAGAAATTCACGGAGAGCAAAAAAGCAGAAACTCATGAAGAACAAGAAAAGGTTGTTACCACCACTTCCTTCCTCAAGCTGCGGCAGAGCTTGGGGCTCAGATTCAGTAGGAAGCTCCTGCAGCATAACAAGCTCCCACCCATCAGCTGAGCTGCACTCACCACTTGTGTGCATCCTCTTAGTCCATTGCAAAGTAGTATCCTCTACCTTAATTTCTTTTTATTAGAGGGCTAAACCAGCTTGTGGGACTTCGGTGTGGGTTCAGTGTGTAAACATGGTCCCCAGCAGGTATCTCAGTCAGCTGCAGGGACATGCTGTGGGTCAGGGAACTGCATGTTGGGATGGTGCATTTTCTGCCTTAAAACCAACTCGGTTCTTATATAACACCAGCTCTCAGTGGTCAGATTTGTTTTACCACAGAGACGCGGGGAAGTAAATACTCCAGTGGAAGTGCAATGCAAATGATTTCTCCTGGCCTGATCCTGAAACCACTGGGGTGTGCCGTATAAAAACATGCGAGAAATTAGTCTAATGAATGACAAGATGGATCTTTCAAGGGATCTCTCATGAGTTTAACATGAAACACGCTTTCCCTGAATTGGAGCAAGGGTGCTGAGCTCCTCTCAGAGTCACCCCCCCGCCGTGAGCACACTCTCAATGCATGAGCAGCATCTGGGGAGTTCTTGTTCTTGGGCACGAGCACAGCCCTGTGATTTGCAGGGGGGGTGTTAATTCAGAGATCTGTCCTTCAAAGCAGGGAAATGATGAGGTAAGAAATCTTTCTGTATTTTGAATATATATATATGTACACACATATAAATATAGATGAGATTATTCAAATGCAGCTTGAATATATTTTGCCTAATCCATACAGAGTTTTATCAATATTTCTTTGTTTATTCGCTTTCATGCCAGCTGCTTTCTTTATATATTTCCATTTTGTACATTTTTCAGAGTGATTGGATCATGTTGCACACACTTCTATTGAAATATTAAGTGTTTGCAATCCCCATTCATAGGCACCAGCTCTGTTATTATGATCCATCATTTCAAAATCCACATATTTGAAAAAAGAGAGCTTAGCTAGCCCTTGAGTAGCAGAGAGCATTAGACCCAAGGAATCTCATTCGTCTTGTTGATAATCTGTGGATTAACACAACCAAATTGTTTGTTTCGTTGGCATATCCTCACTGTGTATTTTTAAATGAAATGAGCGTGTGGAAGCCCCAGTGAGGTGAGGTCTGTTGGAGGTTGGGTTTATACTGGTGTCAGCTGGGAAACAGAGAACTTCCCATTTGTGCCCAGCTCCTGGGGATCTCTTGATGGGTGCAGGTTGGGTATTGCTGATTCCTGTTAGTGGTCAGGATAGGAAACAGGAATCCTGTGATGGCCAGGGCTTCTTGCACCTCACTTGGGGGTCAGGGCAACTTGTCAGCGTTATCTGTGAGGGAACAGCCCTCCCTGTGCTGGGGTTTTTATTCCCAGCCAGCCTGCACAAGGACTCACCCATGTCCAGGTTCCATTAGAAAGGCTCTTTTCCTCACTTTCTGCATCCCAGTGGGATGTGTGAAGGTGGAGACAAGGTGGGTGAGCCGAGGGGTGACACGACAGGTGCAGCACTTTTGGCACCAATGCAGGAGGACCCCACAACCTGTTTTGTGAGCATCTGAGATAAGGACAAGCTCGGTGACAGTGCTGGCCAGGGTCTGATGGTGGCCACAGCAGACTATGGAGCATCAGCTTTGAGCGTCCATTCCTTTTGTGGGTTCTTCTGAACCACAACACGGCCGCCATTACATTTTAGACAGGCTCTGATGACCCTTTGGGGCAGTTCCACGCCCCCGTTGGCTTTGGCATCACTGCTAGAACCAAAAGGGGGATGAAGCCACCGGTGACATGCTGGCATCCCCCTGGCCGGGCTGGTGCAGGGCAGCCCAGCCCTCGTGCTGCCAAAATCTGGCTGTGGCCTTTGCAGCTCTCTGTGGTGGTTGGTGGCAGCGCCGTCCGAGGGCATGAGTGGCGGTGGCGGAGCAGGGACCGCAGCCAGCCGGGCCATTCATCACTGGCGACGGTCCGTGCGGCACCGTCACCTAGCAACCGCCCGGCCACGGCAGGTGGGACTTCAAAAAAAATTTTTTTAAACATAAAAATAAGGCAATAATTCAGAAATGCATGTTTCTGTTTTAGCAAACGTGAGTATTTGGGCAGCGGGGTTGGAATTGGAAGCTGGAGACAGTTTTGCTTTGCATCCCTGTGACTCCAGGCTCTGGAGCGGGGCTGCCACGATGAGATGGAGCTATCCATTTCGTGTGTACCAGGGTTTAAAGTTGAACCTGACACTGGGTGATTGCCTTACCCTGATTTTTCTTCTTTTTCCCCCCTCACACAGTATAAAAAATTATAGTTAAATTACAGGGTGGGCTTTTTAAATATAACTTCTACTTCTGAGGCTGAACTTTCAGGTCTAATTTTTTTTTAATCAGAGGGAAGAAAAGGAGAAGAAGTATATAAACTCAAATTATCCTTTTCCCACTCTTTTAAAACACCTTTAAGATTGCAGAAGTCTTCTGAGCTCTATATTGGCGATTCATGGTGCGGCAACTCGCTGCAAAATCCTCTCGTTCATTTTTGCTGATTGAATTTACTGATTGTTAATGTGTATAAAAGTGTTATGTACTTTTGAAGCAATCTCCTGCTAAAGGATTTATAGGAAAGACTATTTAAATGTCGCAGCGTTTTCTCTGTTGTTATGACGGTATTATTGAGTAAATAGTTTAATTTTAGTGCCCTAGTTAAAAAAAATCCATAATGACCGCCACATAAATCGTTTGCTGTTTTTATTTCTATATTTAGTTCCCTCCAAAGATACTGAAGTTGAAAATAGGCTAGTACCTAAGACATGAATTCTGTTAAATATTAAAGAGATCTCATCAATGATTTTATTAGTCTCAGTACTCAGTGAAGGCCGCACTGACATCTGAAGTCTAATGATTTTTTTAATATATTTAAAGCCTCGTACTGCACCTTTAAATATTGAACAATATTGAAAAATATAGAAGTACTTTTTTGTATATTAGCTTTAGGCAGAACTGTTGTATGATTTCCACTTCTTTCATGACATTGTAATGATGTTACCACATACAACTTTATCTTGCATGAAAAGGTGAAGTCATGAGTGATTTCTCCAATTTAAAAGCACTCAACCCTCACAGTGCTAGAAATGAATATTTTGCATATATTCATGCAACAATGATTCAATTTAAGATTTCTATTTTCAAACATTGCTTGAAACCTTCGGTATGTTAGTAGTAAAATTGCCAAAATGTGTAATAAGATTTATTATAGATGAGTAGCATTTTATTTAGTATTTCATGTTAACACGCTTTTAGGGTTACCCTGGTTTAGCAGAAGAATTCATCTTTCTTTTCTAATCAGAGCTAACACTTTATTGTATTATTAAGATACACTTACTCTGGGGTTGTATATCACTGTAGGAGCAGAGTTTTCCGTGCCTGGCAAACCTGCTCCTGGCTGATGCACAGTACCTGCCTCCTGCACCCAAACCCTACCATTCACACTCTGCCATCCCCGGCGCTTCCCTTTTATCCTGTTTTTTAGTTCTCCTCCTAAAAAGCCATCTTGAGCTCTGTGACGTCTCTCCTCTCCTCTCTGCTCAAGCAGACCTCAGCTCTTTCCTCGAACAACCAAGAGCACCAATCCCCGTCCTGGGATCACCAGTGCAGTGATCAAAACACAAACCACTTTGGTGACTGAGTTTGTTGTGAAGCTTCTTTTTGTCGCTTCACCTTCGTCACCTGCCCACGGCACCGTTTGTCATGGAGCTGCCATTTCCCTGACCATCTGTGGCTGGGAAATGGGTGGTTGCATTTTGCTCCTTGTGCAAGGCCACCATGTATTCCTTTCACGGCTTTGCTGTCCAGGCGTGTGTGGCACTGCGGCTGTAGGAGCTGGGAGACGAAGCAGCAGAGCAGGTGCTTGACCCGAAGCAATGGATGTCTTGTTTCTGCTCCTTCGTGGCCTTTTCTGTGCTCTGGGGCAGGTTGCATCCCTGCCCAAGCGGCATCATCGTGCATACATCATTTTTGTGACTGAGGATAGGTAGGAGGAGGCCTGAAAAATCTCTGGCATTTTGATCCTTTGACCGAGGTCCAGATCCTGGTGCCTTTTTTTGTAGCCAGTAGTCCCTTCACGCTTAGCCCCAGTGCAGCCATTTGCAGAAGGAAACATGTCCCACAGGTAAGAGGAAAACCACTATTGAAATGCAGGTGTGAGGGATGTGTGGGGATGAGCTACCGTGCTGGAGTGATGAATATGTTTACATCTTTTAAAAGTTGTAATTCAGCATGGATGAGCTGGCGTCCCCCCCTTCCACATTCATGTTTGATTCACAAACAGAAAGAAATGATCTACTATTAGGAAAGATTTCTCTTTGACTGGGGAGCTGGAGATGGTAGTGAGAGTGGCTTTCATAGATGAAAATAATTGTACACTTTTTGTATTATTATTTTTGGCAAAGAGCTAGCGTTTCAGCTTTCCAGAGTATTACATCATTACTTTGTATAATGCATCATAATGATAGAGTGAATGGAAACGAAGAAATGCCAGCTTCTGTTGCAAGTTTAAAGACAGACACACATTTTCAGCTGGGAAAGCTGCTGTTCAGCTAAGTGTTTTCCTAGATGAAACAAAGCTGCAATCCCACTTGGCATTCGCATTAATTGTGGACTTGCCAACAGGCCAGTTTCACTGGTGTATAAATTAGTGGAGAATTATTCAACTCATCTCAATAACTAAGAGAATATCCTCATAAAGCTTGCTGAGCTGTAAGACATCCCCCCTCCCCCCCACTTTCCAGCGTATTTTGCACCCTATACTTAGAAAAATCACAGAATTTGCATGCTGTTCCACCAAAAAAGAAAAAAAAAAAAGAAAAAGGAAAAAAAAACCATACAAAGAAAGGCATCAGATATACTGATATCCCAGCACAGCAATGTGGTGACTATTTGCATAAAATAGCAAGTTCATATGGGAAATGTCCAAATTAAGAGGGAATTTTCTGGTTTGTTGTTTGTGATTTGAGTTTGGGTGTTGGTTTGGGTTTTTTTTTTGTTTTGAAATGCAGCTAAAAATGCGAGTGCAAGCGCCTGTGAAAGGAGCTTCATTTCCAGCATCAGACACCCGACATTTCATGTCTCTCCATTGGAACAAGAGCCCAGGAAGTGCAAACTTCCCCAAACTGTCCTGCCAACAGGCCTTTCTGACCTAGAGGGGGGATCACCTTTATGGTGACAGGATAATTTGATCTCAGTGCCATCTAATCCTTATTTTCTTTATGGAGACTGCCAGCAAGGGTGCCAATTAGTGCCAATTGTGATGGTGGCTTTTGTGATGCAGACACCTGCCCACTAGGAATTGGACTGGTACCACCAACACACATATGCCACTAAACAGCTGTCAGATGGTAATGACTTTTTGGAGTAGAAGAAAAGGGCAGAATTTCATTCTGAGGCAATTTTGTGAGAAAATTTTTTGCAATTTTCCACCTCTCTCTTTCCCCACTTTTTTTGGTATCTGAATTCCCAGCTTCTAATGACTAAACAAAATGTGAATTTCAGTATTTGTCTCATAGCACCAACTTAATCTCAAAAAACATGCAGTTCAGATGAGAAAAAGCAGAGTGAGAAATTATATTAATGGTAAACTTATTGTTCTACATCGTATTTTAAACGTGTTATCTGTAGTCTGTTCCTTATTTAAGTTGCTAATTCCAGTAACAGACAAATTAAACTCCATGTTTTCTTTTACCACTCTTCTGTTTTTTTGGCTAAATTAAAAGATTGAATTACATGTAAACATCAAACAAGGGTTTTTTTTTTTTTTTTAATGACAGAATGAAGTGCTTTGCAGCACTTCTGCAGCTCATGCCAACACAGGCACAATAGTTCAGGATCTCTCTTATGCTTTTATTAAACTCTCTTCTAATTTCCAGTCAAATCAACAGTCCTTCTTTGATGCCTAAACAGGGGAAGTTTACAAGCTTGCTTTATCCCTGAGTAATTATGAGTGCATGTGTGTGCTTGTAGGAGTGTGTAGACATCCATCTGCACAGCCACATGCACCTTGAACTGTAAGTTTTTGGGTAATTTTGGCAGTAGGGCTATGAGTAGATTGGATTTCTTTATGGCAGATGGGAATTTCTGTGGTGTCGAGGTGTCTAAACCTCGTAGCTCGTGTAACGGGTCTGTGGGTGAGGTGCTGAGCACCGGCGTTAGGGAAGTGTGTGTCTGGGAAGTGTGGGAGTGTCTCGCAGGAGATATTTGGCACTGTGAGGAGAGACCTTCAGTGCTGTAAGAGGATTCCTGTATCCTCTCCAAGCCTTGCGAGTTGCTGCCGAGAGCTCCCCATGCCTGACAGCCCAGCCTGAGGCCGGGCGCTGGCAATCAGTGGCACCTTTCAGCGCTCAGCCATCACACACAGAGCCCCTTCAGCCTTTGCTGGGCCGGGTGTCACACCTCCATTAGCCCCATAGCTCATTGGCATCAACCACTAAACACGGATGTGAGAGGAAACAATCCTAAATAAACCCAAGCTGGGTACTCAGTGAGAGAAAGAGGAGAATTCAGGGTCATGTTTAAAGAACACCACCGTTGCCATATAGATACATAGTATGTGCTGAAAAGGTTTGTCTGCAGGTTTTTCAAGTGAAATAAAATTAGTCAGGTGTCACTACTTTTTATTAGGACTCATTGCTGAGGTCTGGGCCCTGACAGAACTCAGGAAGAGCTTGGACAATACTCTCGGGCACTTGGTACAACTCTTGGGGATGGTGCTGTGCAGGGCTTGAGGATCTTTGTGGGCCCTTCCAACTCAGTTTGTTCTGTGATTCTGTGATCGTTCCTTGTCTCTGTCTCCAAGGAATGTCAAGTTACAGCTTAGACCAGCTCCATTATGACCGTTCTATCTGTTTGTCTTCCATTTATTCATTACTCAAATGCTGACCATTTGTAATGGTAATTGTAATTGGCTGTGGCCTCTGCCAGGAAAAGGACAGAGTTTGCAGATGGACTTGCAGCAGTTTCTGGACTTTGTGGTGGACTGCTCCCCCCACCTGCCAGGAGAGCTGTGGCCCACCAGGAATGCCTGCACTGTCACCAGAACACACTCTGAAATTTCACAGATATGAAAGGAAGGCCAGCCAGGGCAACCATCATTCACAGGTTTGGGAGAGCTAACAGCAAACCTACAGAGGCTCAGTCAGGTGTTTTGGCTTGTTGGTAACTTTTGACCAGGTTTTTTTCTCCACCAGTTACCTTTTTAAGAGCTTTCAAAACATTATGTCTACACCTTGGAGTTGTTCCAAGGCGTCTCAGAGAGGACAACATTGGGGCTCAGATTTTTGAAACCTCAGCCCCTGCTCTGGCACTCAAAGTAAACGTTGTCTTTGCAAAGGCTGCAGATCCTGGGCAGTAATTTCCAGACACTGGTGGTCAGATGGTAGAGGGGCTCCTCAGTTGGTTTCCTTCTATGCACAAGGCACAACGTATCCTTAGGTATGAAAATGCTCTGCACTGGATTGCACTGCTGATTTTGGGGAGGGTGAGCACTTATGTGCCTGGGTGAGCAGTGCGTACGAAGTCCACCCTGTTGTTCCCTACACTGTTCTCAAATGCAAGTCAAGGAATCCATGGAGCTCAGCAGATCTCATTGCTGGCACTGGAGCGAGCGCCTGGGCCACTCCTAACAGGTGCTCTTTGTTAGTTCTTAGATGATGCAAACATGTTTTAAGCAGTCCTGCGGGATATTTCTTGCACATCCTAACACATAGACCTCCTGATGAACACGTAACATGGTTTTTAACATATGCTGGTCTTCAAAACATGAAATATTCAAGGAAAATGCGGTAATTCTTTAAAGTCCCTATCATTGTGAATTCATATCATATTCATTGTAATAGCATTGATCAAAATGAATTCATTTGGTATTCATGTAAATGTCACATGTACTTCCATAGGTGTTTCATTGTAAATTAGCATTTCTCAGAGGACACTTAAAATAAAGTGTTACTGAAAGTTCTCATTACACATATTGCTGAGATTAGTACATTAAGGATCATGTACTTACATAGTACTAATGCATTTCTGCTACTTAAAATGCTGCATTACCCATTTCTGATATCTAGCAAATATCTAAAGCAATTTTGAGAATTACTGACATCCTGAAGGAAGTGGTACTTTTGTGATTAAATTGGTTTTGTGTATTTCACTTTGATTTGCAAAAAAAAAAAAACCTCTTTGCCAGATATACTTAAATGATTTTTTTAAATTTAAGTGACTTTAGCATCAAATGAAACAACAACAACAAAAAAAAAGAGCCACATCTAATTAGAAAAACAAAACACAAATATTATAAATGCTTTTGGGTCTTCAAACTTGTCTCACAAAGCCAAATTAGCTGATTCTTTAGCACACTGTGGAACAAGCTTTCTGATGCATTTGCTTTCAGATTATTCCTTCCTAAGAGAAAGCCGAAAAGTTCTGTGGTCTCAGGCAGATGCATTTCTGACGTCTTGAATTGTCCATTACAGCTTGTTTGGTCTGAAGTTATTTTTGAAAAGATGAAGTTTAAAGAAGACTACAGAGCGTTTTATAAATAGCTGACAAAAGGTGCGTTACAGTAACTATAAAAGAGGGAGCATTGTTTGAGGCCCGGAACAATCTAAAGCTGTCTGACAATGCTGTGGATGTCTTCTGAAAAGAATTGATGTAATTATTTTAAGGCTTTTTTGGTAACAGTAATAAAAAAAAATTCTAAAGCTTAACAGCAGGCCTGATCCTAGCAGAAACCTCTGGGAAAAAAATGGGGGGATGGCAGTATCTTAGTGTTTATGCTGGATGGGAAGAATCTGATTTGGCCATGAGGAGCTGCAAAACCAATCCCATGATACAGTCTCTTAGCAAATATTTGCTTGCTCTTCTGGCTTCATCCACATGAGTTGTGGTGTACAGTGTGGACTTGCAGCACGTGCAGGTGGGCTGGGCAGGAGGCACCGCTCCCAGAGCTGACAGTGCAAGAAAAGATGGCATTGTGGCTAAAACACTGCTCTGGGCTGTGGGAGGTTTGGGTCTGGTCCTGCTGCTGTGCCTTGTGCAAACTGCTTCCCTGGCACTTGTCCTGGCACAGGGCGGTGGCGTTTTGGGGATGAGCCTCCCTGAAAGGGACCAGGAGAGGATGTGGAGAAAGAGATCTTGTGCTCTTTGAGAGCTCTCTGGTATCTCAGGCAACTGTCCTGACCTGCCTCAAATGTGTCCCTCCCAGCCCTTGCAGCTGATTTCCAGACTGATGCCTGTAGCGAGTTGAGCTGCATCTCCAGAAAAACTCCGTCAAATCTGGGAATGGACAGCTCCACACCTGACTATTAGCTGTACATTAGTGCTCCATTGCGTTTCGCACCTTGCCTGTTTCTCCAGAAGTTTTCTGTTTTCCAAGTGTTTGCCTAGTTTATACTGTTTGCCTGATTGGTCTGAGAGCATGCAGAATGGCAAACCTCAGGACAGAGCATGGAATCCAGAAATCCATTTCAGGTTAGAGCCATAATTAGCTAATGCGAGATAATAAATAGCTACTAAAATCACATGAAAAATATGATAGGGCTATAAAGCATGTTTTTATAATCCTGCTCCTCCCCTTTTTCTGCCGCCTCCTCCTTCCCTTCAATGCAACAAGGACCCTAATAGGCTTCATGTATAAGTGCCTATTTTTATTAAAGACAAGTGTAATCTTTTGTAGTCCAAATGTCCCTATCATACATGCTAACCGAGGAAAATATTAGGACTCATTTATTTATGAACCCGTTAATAATGAGGTGCAGTTATGAAAAAGGCTTTCTCAGCACAAAGCCTACTGAACAAACAATGCACACTGGGGAAAAGGAGCTAGTTAGCCTTCCTGACTTAGATAAAGCTATGGAGAAATGACAAGTGCCAGTAATTAGCAAAGCCTCTTCACCAAGATAACCCTATACATCTTTGTCTATTTCAATCACCAAAGACTCCGATTCAGTGTAAAATTAAAGCCAGGATGCCATCAATTTCTGTTAACCTCTTTATGTTGTTCTGTGTTCATGCATATGTGATAGATAGTTTTTGTCATTTTATTAAATGGTGACATCTCAGTATGTATGTGACTAAAACTATTTTCTCCTTAGCAAAGTATTTTTAATCATCTCTCCATTGCCTTTATTATCTCGGTTCTTCTGAGTCCTAATTGCTTTATTGGGCAGTATTGGCAGCTGTTCTGGGGGTGCAAATGTTTGTGCCCAGTCCTTTTCCGAGTAGCCAATCTGGGATTAGGGGGTTTGTGCCTTTTCTGGTACTCATGTGAGCAGGTGCAGTAGCTCTGCATCAGTCTGCTTAAACTTCTACTGCATTTCCACCCAATCAGGACAACATTTGTTGGTTACAGTGATCAGCACTTGCACAGACCTCTGATTTCCATGAGCATGGCCTTGCCTCTCCACCCTTGTCTGGATGGGTGGTCCTGGGCTGGTTTTGGTGAAGTAGCTGCTGTTCACCTGCTTGGGCCACAAGCCGAGTGTTGAACTCAGCTGAAAGACTCTACGAAATCTGTGGTCCTCCACAGATTCAGTCAGCACCCAAACTGCTTTTTTTCCACCTTAAATGGTGAGCCCTGATTTTGGTTTTTTTTTTTCCCCTTGCAGGCTTCCAATATTTGTGAGTTCATACTGCCTAAATTTCCCCGTGACTTTCAGATAAGTCAGCAAACACATTCACCTAAAGCTTTGCAAGGGGGAGAAAAGTTATAAATCAACCCTGTTTCCTTGACATCAGGGCAGGTTGGCTGGGAGTGCTTAGAGTGAGCTCTGAGTGACCTGAGAAGTTGCATGTGGCATTGGGTGTCATAACAAAAGTTCCTGCTGGCTCCATTTTCCTGCTCAGTAATGTCTTTTTACTTGTTTTAAGTACTCCAGGCCCCGACTGCTGAGGTTATTAATCTTCATCTGTGCTCTTTTTAAACTTTACTACTAGCACTTTTTTTGCCTCAGATATGCTTTTATTCATTCTTTTCAGCAGCAATAACCTCTCATATTGGCCAAATTAGGAAATAATTGCAAATAATAGAGAATCCTTTTCCAGCTCTACAGTAAAGGATTATATATTTGCTGTGTGTGAGGGATGGCACAGAGTGTAAATACCAAAATATGGGCAAACAGGCAGAGAAGGGAAGCATATTGGTTGGCTCTCACTCTGTTGCTGTCTGGCTCAGGGGTCTTTGTGCTCGGGGCACAGCCCACGGCAGAGGGTCACACGTGGTGATTTGTGGAGGAGGAGAAGGAGGAAGGGAAAAGCTAGAGCTGATTTTGCAGTTCAGCTCTTGCCAATCCCTGCAGGTTGTTCAGGGAAACCTGGGCAGGGTCTTTTAGTCCTCTGACATAGAAATAGACTTGGGTGAATCAAATTAAGTCACTTGTATTTTTTAAGCAGAAACATATGATCTTCTTGGTTTTATTTATGTGGCCACAACAGCTGTGCTTGTTTCTGTTCAGTGCCACTTCCAGCAGTTCCACCCCACTTTCCCTGCGTGTTGGATCAGTTTTGGATCTTCATCCATTGCTTTAGAACACCCAGTTCTCCAGTCAAGGAGCTGAAACCAAGAGTTTATTCCTGAATTTTATCACAAGTCACACATCATAAGTGGCCAGTAATCCAACCCAGCTATTTGCAAGCCAGCAAAACTGTTTAATTAGGCACCATATTAATAATTATTTTTCAATAACGAGTGTACATGTAGGACATTGGGATATGCTTGTGCCATATGAAAAGCTGCCGCTTTCAGGTGCCTGGCTGCTCTCATACATAGGCATTTTCAGGATCAAAGCTCCTATGAATGTTATTCACAACAAATAATTGTACCAGCTCTTGGGAAGAAAATACGGAGAACATTTGTGTAGTGCTGCCGTCTCAGTTGGGGAGCAAGGAAATACATCGACTGTAGGAGAGAGCAAAGCTCTCTCGGTGTTCTCATCACATTAACACTTACCTTCCTTCCTTCCAGTCAAAGTTCTCTGAGCTGCTGCTTTCCATTGTTTTTTATTATTCATTTGAATCAGAAAATAATATTTTTCCTCTCTAATTCAGGACAAATTGTCATTGCCCACCTCCTGCTGAGGCAAAAGTGTGCCAGAGCCCATCTCCTAGGAGCTCCTTCTCACTTCAAATGCAGCCTACAATGGCTCCTTTGGAAATGTAACAGGCTATTATAGAAATATGTATTTACACAGTATTTTAAGATGCACATTATCCACCTGATAGACCATAACAGCTCACCATTACAGCCTATTGAATAAAACCTCTTTGCACCATTTTTTTTCAAAGCAGATACTTTTTATGTGATGAATTGTGAGTCTATTGTGTAAAAGTACAAGTTCGTCATGCAGGGCCGTAGGAGGACACCATTTATCTGTAACCCACTGCAATGGGAAAGTGCTCTCACCCTGCCCCATGGAATGAATTATTCTGACCAGAGGGATGCAGATTGAAAAAATGAGAAAAAAGCTTCATGAACCTAAAGGAAAAAGTTACAACATTTGTTTACTGGCCTGCAGTAGATTATCAGAGAGATCACTCCTGCGGAGTCATTTTCCTTCTTCCTTGTCTGGTCCTAGTTTTTAAAGGGACACCTCTATTTTGAAAGCATCTCTGCTTGGCTTTCCTGGCCCCAACTTCCTGTGCTTGTTTGACTCATTCCAGCTGATCCACACTTGAAGAGTTTATCTCTTCCAGGGATTCACATTAGAACCTGCACTGCCTGAGGTGCCATCTTGCGCTTTGTCCAAGGATGCTCCCTTGGAATAGATAATAATCAAAATTTTATTAGCCTGGAGCTAGGCATAAGGACTCTTTCTGTAATTTCCTGTGAGTTTTAACTTAGAGGAAACAAAGACAACAGAGAGGGCCACAAGACCCCAACTTCAAAATGAAGCTCGCAGCCAAAGGCACGGTGTCCCTACTATCAAACAGGCTGAATAAGCTGCAAATAGACACAATCCCCAACTTGTTATAAGATGAAATGGAGCCCAGCCCCTGTTGAGAAGCAATTTTACATTGCAGATGTTCAAGAATGCATGGAAAATGTGGTGACTTCAAGTCTCTTTTCTTTCCCTATCTTCAGGATGTCAAAACTGATTTTTTAAGAGAAACTCTCTAGCAGTTACAGTTGACTCCTGAGAAGAACTTGCATGTCTGGAACAAAAAAAAAGACTCCCAGCCAGCTGAACAGAGTTGTCTTCTTCCTTCCCCCCACTCAAATTAAGCATACACAACAGAAACACCAAACAGGCATGGGTTTTACATATCATGCCAATTCTGATCCAAAACAGTTTATTAATATAAATCACCTCCAAAAAAGGGAAAGATTTTAAAGGGAAGCGAATAGCTGCCAAAAAGACTTACACACAGAGCCAGTGCCTAACACTAAACCTAGTGGAAATCGTGCATTTCCACTCCTCATGAAGCCAAGCAGTGGGGAGCCAGTGCTTTGAACCCTGCGTGGGACACTTGCTGTGAGCCCCCACTAGAAAGCATATGGTTTTAGAGGAAACAGAAACACCATCCAGAAACGTGCTGGTCTATAACCAGCAGATCTGTAAATAGTCTAAACCCACTCCCCTGCACGAGGGGGCCGAAGGGCCCCATCCAGTCTTTGCTGTGCCTCTTCCCCTGTCGGAGAAGTCAGCATGAGCTCCATCCCCTCTGAGATGATTCCTCCACACCTCTCAAAGCAGAAGGGGATGGCTTGGAGGGGCAAATGTCACCCTGTGGGTGCAGGATGCCTGTTGGCCATGCCTTTGCGTGGCAGTGTTGCCATCCCTAGATTCCCACCCAGCTCCACTGTGCTCCAGATCTGTCTCTGAGCACTCCCAGGAGGGCTTCCCTGGTGTCCAACCCAAGAGTGGAAGCTGACCTCACGTCTGTGGTTTTGTCCCAAGCGTCTCCTCCTTGACTCTTTACTCTTGACTCTTTCACAAAGCAGGACCAACCAGCCTGAAGTTGTGGTTTTCTGGATTTCCTAGGTCTGTTTGGGAAACTCGTCCTCACTTTTTAAACAGTGTATTCGGTTTAATTTTCATTATTTTTAGATGTTAAATTTTACATCAATACAGTATGTCTTAAACTACTGTATTAGAATGCTGCTTGACTCACTTCCAAATTGAAGACCTTTTAAAAAAATTGAAGCAGTCCAATAATTTTAAATCACTCTGCACTGTGCATTGCAATTTAAAATTATTGGAGTGCTTCAAATTTTTATAAGCCCTTGAATTTGGAAGTGATCGAGGTTCTGGGCATACTCAGTGTAGAGCAATTTAAAATTATAAGAGCTGTCAAATTTTTATATAAGCACTTCAGTTAGAAAAGGGATTTGGGTTCTGGGCATGTGCAAAGGGGAGCAATTTAAATTATTAAAGTGCTTCAATTTTTTTTCTAAGCACCTGATTTTGGAAGGGTTTTGGTTTGTGCAGCCTAAAATGACAACTTCCTTTGAGAGTTTCTTCTTAAAAAGAATTTCAATCTTGCAAACTAAAGTATTCTTTAAAATATGAATTCACTGATACTTTAAGGACTGATTTGCACAGAGCTTGGTGCCCAGAACATCTATTTTTTTTCGCTCATTTTATCATTATCATTTCACTCTTTAAGGGGCAAATTGATGGTATAGAAATAGCTGCCTCTTTGGATTCTAATTTTTTTCCAACTGTTGCACTCATGGTACAAAAAAAAAAAAAAAAGTGGAAAAATGAAAAATTTGATGAGAAGAACTGAATGCTTTTTCCATGGACTATCCTGCCTGGCCAACAGAATTTAGAAGGCATTCAAAATTGAAGCAATTTGTTATTAAATTTCATTTTAATATCTCTCAACACTCAAAATGAAAGCCATGTGATAGCTGATTGAATCTGAAGGAAGGAAGTTGGGAAGCAGCTTTATTTGCACACTCACTCTGTACTGAAGCGATTCCTGCCAGGAGCTGTGCCAGGGCTGCCATCTTTGCCCCAAATCCAGCCACGTCCTTCAGCATGGCAGTGCTGGGCAGTAGGAGCAGCAAGGGGAGCAGGGAGGGAGCAATTCCCACACCAGATCCCACTCTCTGCTGCCGTGGGACACATGCAGAGGGATCAGCACAGTTGAGCCAGAGATTGCTGTGTCCGGGAGCATGGAAAAGATGAGACTGAGGGATGTCCTCACTGAGCTGTCAGAGCATAGGGACAGGGCAGGTGAGCATCTCCGGCCTCTCCACTCATGTTTCTCTCCGCTATCCCTTTTTAAAACCAGGGATTCACTCTATAGGGCAGGGATTGGGGTAATTAGTTAATGTATAAGGGCACCGTGTACCTTAAGCCTCACATACCAGGAGTACCTGCGGCATGGAACCGTGCATTTCATCAAATGCCAATTTAGTGTTTTCTTTCCCTTGAATGCTTCTTTCACTTGTTACCATGGAGGTGATAGGTGACCATTTGTAGTTGTTTATTCCTTGGAAAATGAAGTTTTTGAATAAAAGCCAGTGATCAAATTAAATAGGGGCAAAGATATGCCGGAGGTGAAATTCAAACAGGAGCCAGATTAATCATATAGTCAGGAATGAAGGGGAAAATTCCTGAAAGCATTTTGCATTTTCCCTTGGAGTTTTTGTTTTTGGTTTGGTTCGCTTTTTTCCCAAAAAGTGCAAAAATGGTTTCTTACTGTCCCTCCTATTAACTGCATCATCCTTTTGGGATGTGAAACCCAGGGGTCGTTCTGTGCCAGAAAGACAGGGAATGGGAGACCAAACATGTTTGTGCATGGCGTAAGTTGGTTTGGACTGTGCTTTCATTGAACCCTTCAGGAATTTTGTGGCAAGCATTGGCTAAGTTCTGTCCAGAGATAGGGTCTGCTGGGGCCTCCATGCGAGTGTGGCCAGGAGCCACTGTGTGTGGCTGTGCCAGTGGTGAGAAATGCCAGGTATTTTCCTGGGAAGAGTTTGGTAGCGGTGAGGTCTGCCCACGCCTTCTCTTCCTGTCCAGTGTGTGGGCGTGGGCACGGACTGGATTGAAATTCTGCCCGGGCGGAGGAGCCATAGGGGCAGGTCCCAGCTGTCCTGCTGGCAGATCCATGCAGGGATGAGCGTGTGTCAGACCAGGGGCGTGCGGAGGCAGCGGGGGAACAAACACAGACAAACACCCTTGGCCCTGCCTGTCTGAATCGCTGCTCTGGCACAAAATAGCAGAGGGAATCAGCTCGGAGCCGCCGCCTCACAGACACACGTACGAGCGCCGAGGCTGCCTTAAAGTTCCCGTCTCGCTGCCTCACTTCAGACGCTGCTGCTCGAACCCCGCTTTTGGGCTGTATTCATGCTAATGTTGACAGGTTTTTTCCTCCTTTGTTACATTGTGCAAACCAAATAGAAAGTGAGGTGAGCTTGTCTGAGCAGATGAAAGATGGCAAGAAATTGGCGCTTGGGGACCAGTGTCTTGGTGACATCGACTCTGCAGTCCTTTTTTTCTCTCTCTCCCTGGCTTCCCCTCTCCCTCTCATTCTCTCTGAAATGGTCTGTGCCTCCAGTAATTTACATAATACTCTTCTGACACCTTTACTTTAGTCATCAATCACGGTACCTTCTCTCAGTCTATCTTTTGTCTGAGCATGTCTCTTCTTTATCAGGCCATGCACAAAAGATTAATTTCACAGTTTTTCTCCCTTCTTTCTTTCCTTGCAAGATACAAAGCTCATGAAATGACAGAAGCAAGATAATGAAAACAACAATGCAAGCAATTTTTTTTTTTGTTCTTGCTGGTTGGATCTCAAGATACTTTTTTTAACCTCATTGTGTGCCATCTGTCTTAGAAAAGGTCTGCTCGGTATTTTTTAATACAATTCTGATGCTGTTCTGAAGACTACCTGGGGGAAAAAAATACATATTTTAATCAGGCCATAGGTACTGATTTAAAATTAAAAAAATAAATTTTAAAAAAAAGGAATTTGCTGAACAATTAAAATGAGGGGTCCATTTCTAATGGTGGCATGGGCTATTGCACAGTGCCCATGCCCCAATTAATATTAATGATCTTTTGTGCATAGCAAATTTATGGCATTTGATTGACTCACACAACTACACTTCAAGCTGTCACATAAAGTGAAATATATGGGCACCATGGCCTAATTTGCATATGCATATGTTCTTAATATTAATTAGTCTAATGGATCTAAGGACCTGGAGATAATTTGAGTACTGGGAGAATAGAAGCAAACAAACAAAACAAAACTCACTGAACAGTGCTGTGCTATGGGTTGGTTCTACAGTCAAATAACTCTCCCAAAATGCAAAATAATTGGCATGAATTTCTCCTCCTTCCCCATGTCTCTCCCAGGACTGGCTGAATTAAAATCTTATCCCATATAATGCATTGTTTTGGCTCTGACCCTGACACTTTTTAATTTGAAATGCTTAACATGCCAAGTAGATTACAGAATTATAGACAGAGGAGTTTGAGTGCAGGCTTATGGGCGTAGGTCAGGGCCATGAGACTTGCAGCCCTGCGAGGGGGCTATTTCCCAATACACCTGTGTAATTCCCATTAATATTAATGGCAGCTGTGTGAGTTTATTGGGGGGAACTTGCTCTCCCCAGCTTGGCTTTGTCCTTGCACTGCCTGGCAATGATGGCACAGATCTCCAGATGAAAACCAGCCGCGTTTGGCCACTGGGCTTTCAAAGTTAGTGAAAATTCACATTTTTGATACTCCAGGGAGCAAGAGGTGCCAGAGCACAAAAGTAAGCAGGTGTCAGGGTAATCTTTTCTGTTTGACTTACGAATTGGTTTGTGGGAGGGCTCGCGTCCTAATCCTGTCTGCACCCCTAGGTCTGTACAACTGCCCTCTGTGATAAGCAACTTTAAGATGAGGAGAACATTCGTATGATGGTGAAGAGGAGGTTGGCGGTGGGGTCCATGCACTAAGTCCTTCCAGGACCACAAAGTGCTGGCAGGAATTAGCAAAGGGAGGAAGGGATGGTCTGGTGCCCCTGCAAACTGGCCGAAGTCAGGAGATCCTTAGATCCGTTGTCGTCCTGTGCAGTTGTGCAAGCATTGTGTTATGTTACCAATGGAAAAGGAAGGTAGACTCTGACTGGGAGTCCTTTGGGAGTGTCTGTGGCTTGGGACATCCCCGTGCAGTGTTCTGTGGGAAGGGTGTGTGGCTGCGGCTCTCCTACAACCCAGGCTGGTGGCTGTGGGGCTGTGTCTGTGCTGATGGGGAGGTGACAGAGGAGTGACCACCGCCAGTGCCACCAGGGGAGCTCCTGTGTGGGCAGTTCCAGTGTGGCTTGGGCAGCCAGCTGAGGAGCTGGGGCTGCTGCAGTACCACCCCTTCATGGGCAATCTGTAGGGATCCCAGCTCCACTTCCAGCAGAGAGGGATGAAAATCCCAAAGGCATGCCAATGAGGGTGTTCTGGAGCTGAGAAATTTGTTAATGCTGTTCCCAACCTCGGGGGACGTGGGGACCTCACCTCATATCCGGTCCCTGACTCAGCTGGGCTGTTTTGGATCCGGTCCCTGACTCACCTGGGTTATTTTGGATCTGGGATCTGGTACCTGACTCACCTGGGTCATTTAGGATCCGGTACCTGACTCACCTGGGTTGTTTCGCCTACCAGAGAAAACAGCCCATTTCCAGCCTGCAGAACTGTAATGAATCTGCGAGTTGCTGATTGCCTTTACGAGGTGCTAAGCACTGATGGCTGCCTGATGCCAGGGAGGGGAATGTCAGCTCTTGCCCGGATCAGGTCTACAGTGAGTTGTTCTATAGAAAAAAATGACTTTCCTGTACGAAGGCATCACTTATATACCGAATATATATAACAAAACCTGGAAAGCCTCTAGTCACTCATTTTAGCTGCTAAAATGCCTTTAGGCCAACATTCCTGCTGTGAAAGGGGTTATGGACATGTCATATGGGGGTCATCAGTGAAAAATATACCCAACTTTTGTTATTCTTAAGTCTAAATCAAAAACCTCTTTTCACAATCCACTAAGGGACGATTTACTAGAGAGTAGAATGTGGTATCAATTATTTCTGTGGGCATCCTTTTTGTTATAAGAAGCAAAGAGGATTGCTTGAGAGTCAATAGCATGACTCCATCTCAGATTACTAAATAATGAAATGCTAAACTTGGCCTAGAGTAAGGACTATTGCTGTCTCAAAGGGACCAGAGGCTTCAATTAAATCAGAGGACAGTGTTCAATGAATGAGAAAAGGATGCTTAAGGTACGATGACATATTACCGGATTTTACATTTAATTGCAGTGCTTTGTTCTTTTAATAAAAGCACAAGAGCAGTGGATCTCCATTATGGTCATCTGGTAGCATTGTTCACTGTGGACAGTTTATTGTAATTTATTGGCTATGTTTAATCCCTCTATTTTTCATATAAATGAATTCTGTCTGCTTTATTTTATGAATTTTCTTTGCTTATAAAAAAAATAGCACCTAATAGTTATTTACACACAAAAGAGCTTTTCCACTGAAATACTCAATGGTGCAAGAAAGGAACAACCCAGATTCTATGAAACTGGAATGGAAGAAAGTGCTTCTGCTCAGAGGGGTGTGATCCTGCATCACCCAAGCAGGTATTGGCACTTGCAGGGCAATGTGGCTTCGTGGGGACAGCATCTTGAGCATGCTGTGCAACCTCAGGAGTGACAAAAATGTCCTTGCTGGTTTTGTGGGGCTCTGTGCTGCTGAACTTGCCTGTGCTTGGGCTGTGGACAGTGGGGCCTGTGCAAAGATTGACTTTGGGTGTATTTCTGGTCCAGGAGAAATTGGCTTCAAAATCCCCTGCCCCCAGAGGTGGGTTTCAGCCTTTCTGCTCGGTGCCCTGGGATAACGTACAACACATGGCAGTGGTTTAGCTGAAAAACCACGGGACCATATGTATGTGATTATACATATGTGAGTGCACACATGCATGCATGTATAGATATATTTATAGTTCTATGTTTGCATATAGAATGATACATATTTATTTTTAAAATCAAAATCTACAAGTGTTTTTAAAATTATTGTCAGGCAAATACCTCCTTTTAGGCATTTTTGCTGTGACTTGTCTCATCTGGGCATGCCAATCGTATCCCATTATATAAATGATGGGATGGTCAGTGATTTAACTAATGTAACCTGATGCATCAAGGCAACACTGGGTTACTGTCAGCTGAGGAAGGGGGAAATTGAGACCTGAGAAACTCAGATCCTCGCCTGTATTTTTAGAGTCTGATTTGTTTGTTTTTCCTTCTTATTTTTTTTCTTTACATTAAAATGTCCTTGTGCAGGAGAGGGATTCCTAAATTCAGCTGAAATAGTGTGTGCATCGAGCGTGGGCAGGGGAGACAGCCTCTCTTCAGCCCTGGACAGTGCATGTCTGGCTTTTGGGCCAGATCCTCCCTGAAACAGGGTCACAGTGAGTGGTTCATTCCCTGTAAACAGGTTGGGTGTCTTTTGTTTCTGCCTTGTTTCAGCTCGTGTCAGAGCCTGTCTCTGGAAACGTGGCAGTTCAGTTCAGTGAAGGGATGAACTGACTCTCAGAAGTAATGGCACAAAACGAATGGCAGCCGGCCCTGCTCAAACTGCCACAAGAGGTTTCTGGGCCCAGGGGAAAGCTGTGAGCTGCATTGCCTACCAGGAGAAATTCCTCTGTGGTTTTATCTGAGGGGTTTTCCGGGTGTGTTTCTTTTCAAGGAGGGTGCAATGCCTCTGACGGCCTGCAGTGTCTAATTTTTATAGCATCATTCAGCCTTGTGGCAGCCTCAGAGTAATGAATTCAGGAAGTGTGCGGCAAGGATTGTCTGTGCAAGAGGGTGCAGGCAGTACTTAACTCCCCATCGATTGCGAGTGACTGATAAACAAGTGAGGGCCTCCTGATCAACCCCAAAGGGTGCTGCAGGTCCCAGGCACTTCAGGTGTGGCACTGGGACTGTCATCTGCAACAGCAGCAGCTCAGTGTCTTTTCCACTGAAATGATCAACTGAACAGAGTTTGCTTTTGCTCTTGCTGGGATGGTCCTCTTCAAGAGTAGCAAGTGTTGGAGAACTCCTCCGAGGTGGCTGTACGTGTGTCCAGGTATAGGACCAAGCATTGCTCCCAAGTGCCACTTGTGCACGTGGCCATTGTCACACACTGCGTGCCAACCCCCTGGGCATGAAGTCTTTTGCTGCATGGAGGAGAATTATGGCTGTGAACTGGGCAGTTGGGTGACCAAACGCCCTGTGTTTGTCACAGCGGCTCCTTCCAGGGGCTGATGCAATGTGGCTGTGCCGTACGCACATTTATAAATTACCATATGATGAATATGGGGCTGTACTGTAGCAGAGTCTTCCTATTGACAAAGTGCTGTGCCTATTCCCAGCTCTCCCTGGCCTCTGTTTTTGTTAATTTTACACTGAAGGATCAACATGCCCAGGATGCACGCGTGCATCCATCTCTCTCCCTCTCAAAGGAAATTAGTGCTTTCCTGTCACCGCAGGTGATATGAGAAGGGGAGGAAGTACACAAACTGATTTATCTGGAGCTGTCAGCTGTTTTGAGGATGTTGACTACTAAGGGTGTCAGCTCCTCCTCAGTAGTTGGCTGACTCTGAAGAAGACCCCATTCCTCATTAAAAGAGCACTGAGCTGCACTTGAAAGTGACTTTCCCACTTGTTCTCCTCTCACAAACATCACAATAACAGATTCGCTGTTTAAAGTGGCATGATCTTCATGCCAGGCCCAGGCAGCTTTGTAAAATACACCTCTGCAGCACTCGGTAGCATCGGTACCATCCATGCAAAATTCATTTGAGGTATAAACTAGAGACTATCATCACAGATGACAGTTATAGCAAATCTGCACGCTGTGTACAGTTTCATCCTTTATTCACATTATGTATCATAATAAACGTCGTCCTAGCAACACAGTTTGTTGAGAGTCAAACACAATACCCCACAATGCCTTGCCACAGATGGATGTGAGGAATCGTGGCTGTAAGAGCCTGGTACAGCCTGAAAAGGAATCAACAATTCTTACTGTCATTTTAGGGGACTTTTTCCTCCTCCCAGGGCAGCCTTGGGAGAGAGGTGGCAAGGGAGCCTGTGTGAGCTAGGGGTCCCTGCTGCACGCTGGTCTGTGTGGGAGCAAAGGGGAGTGCCAGAAGCACTGGGAACTGGGTCAAAATGTGTCAAGGCTCAAAATTGGAAGGCTTGAGGAAGAAGAGGACTGTCACCTGGTTAAATTCAGTAATATTGGGGAAGAAATATTACACAGATACAAAACTACATCTTCTTTTTTTTTAATAACTGCTTAGTGAAAAAGCACTTCCAAGGTATTGAAAGTGAAAGAAAAAGAAATCTTAATGTAAAAATATATGCCTTTGGTATAGAATTCCACTCAGACCTGAGAGAGATGTTTCTGAGTGGAGCCGGGTGTGATTCATATAACATTTTGCCATCCCCTGGGGAATGTCATCTCCTTCTGATGTCTCCATTTGCAGGAAAGGCTTCATTGCAGGTGCAGCACGAGGCTCCCACACCAAAGGGCTGCGCTCGCTTTCAGACCCTGATGCGCGCTTGCTCCGTGAGATACAGCAGCCCATTTTCTCTAATCCTTGCCCTGGTGCCTGTTCCAGCATGTGTTTTTCCTTATCTGTGCTCATGATAGCCCCTGCTCACATGCTCTGTGTTACAGAGGAGCTGCTGCCTCCCCAGGGTGCCGGTCAGCCCACGGTGGGGCTGGCACCTCCTCAGCAGTGATCCCCTCAGGGTACCGTCCCCTGTCCCTAATGCAAATCATGTGTGTCCACTATGAGAAGAGAGGCCTGAGCTCCTGTCTGAGGTGTGTCCTCTGATAGGAGCAATCAGAGATCCTAATGAACGATTCTGTTATACATGGAGCAAACTTTTTCCAGGATGAAACATTATTTTCAGAAGACCCAGATTAATTTTTTCCCCCTCTACTTGCTATTTTGAACAAAATTGTCTCGTGTCTCTCTGAAATGGAAATGCATTAATCAATAAGATGCTAGAAAAAAAGGAAATATCTCGGAAAATCACCATAAGTGTTGCTAAGATGCACCCAATTTCTGAATGAGCATGGAGCCACTTTCACAGCAATCCTCATCCAGTGTGTAGTTCTGCAGTTCAAAAGCAACAGAGCCAGTGAGACGCAAATGCCAGAGGAGATAAAGACAGCCCTTTCTTGCACAAATCCCTTGGGAGAGGAGGTAACACAGATACCACAGGAGTTCAGCCTTTACACAAAGCAAAGTGTAGTACCGAGCAAAGGCCTGAAGCTTTAAAGCCTGGACATCAGTCCACAACAGAGCCTTTCCAACCTGTGGAGAGGTTTATGTCTCTCTCAGGGGTGTCATAAAATAGGATCATCCATCATCCCTCAAAGTTTATATGTGCATCCTGAAATGGGTTTTGGGCTCAACTCTGCATAATTCATTGTTATTGTGGAATAGTCCTGTAAACCACTATACATTCTCTTGGGTTTTTTTTTAGGTGTGTGCAGGTTTTGGTGTTTACAGGAAGAACAGTTGGGGTCCTGTGGGAGGGAACCCAGAGAAACACTACCAAAAAAAGAAAAAAGCCGTTATGGTTATTAATCAGAATTTTGTATACTTTTCAATTTGCTTCTCCAGGACTGATTCCACTGCACAATAATTAAAAAGAAACCCGTGCTGACTGCGGTGCCCCCCCGCCCGTGGAGCGGTGCCTGGCTGATCCCATTGTCTGCGCCCTGAATGCTGAGCCCACAGTTAATAATTAGTGAGCAGCGCTTAAATGGAACGGCACAGCCGATTCCCTGGTACACTGGCAGAGGCGGCGGCTGAGCCAGCCAGGACTTTGTCATCTTGGCAGGGAGCAGGGGAGCTCGCTGCCATCCCACAGCCAACGTGCCGTGCAGGGGAGCTGGCGCGGCCGCCGCGCTGGCACCGGCTTGGCCCGGCAAAGAGGTGCGGGCAGGACGGGAAGGGAAAGGGTTTTGCCATCTTCTGTGGGGAAGAAAAGGGGAAAAGGACTCTTTTTTGGTACGGAGGTTTCCTGGAGATGTCTCTCAGGTTCATATTTATTGTTTATTGCCCGTAAAACTGTGTTTCTATGCTTCACAAAGCCATCATTTCGATGTAGTCTGCCTAGCCTGAAATGATAAATGAAAGCAATGAAGGGAGAGGAAGGGTGTTCTGGTGATTAAAACTCTGGATTTGACTTGAGAAAGTAGGTTTCAGCTCCATCTCTGCCACCAACTTTGGGGTGACTTCTGACCAATCGTTTAATCTCTTTAAGCTTATGAGAACTGGGGAGAACAGGGATTTCTCCCCTTTAAAATTTTTTTTGCAGTTGTTTTTATTTCCCTTACCTGGCTAGGCTGCCCAAGTCTTTCGATTGGGAATCCTTTTTACTATATAAAGTGTGACCAAAATGGGGTGCCACTGCAATTTAAGCTCCTATTCCCAGTATTTTAACAATGCATTCATGGATATACAGAGGGAAAATAGTGCAGTAATTAGAAAGGATGTGAATGGTGAGAGTGTGAACTGTGGCGAACCTCAGAGAGATCCTTTTCTGACTGGAGCAGGTTTATTTCCCTCAGTGGTGATTGAAATTAATATGGGCTCTTATTTTATGGAGGTACTCGTAAACTGGAGGAAGTGTGATGGCCTGTAGATGTAAAAGGTCAGAACAAATGATCTAATAGTCCTTTTTAGCCTTAAAACTATGAAGGAAAATGAAGGCTTTTAAAAATTATTCTCTTACCACAGCTAGACAGGAAATGGAGATGGGATGGCAAACCTAACCCCCAAGCTTGGACACTGCCTATCCCTGTCTGTTTGCCCGTTCCTATGCCAGCAGGTTTCCAACTGGGCTGGATGCCCCAGAGGGTCTCTGAGCCACCTCCCTAAAGGGTGCCTGAAAGGCAGTAAAAAAACCCCATATTGTCAGGAGGCTTTAATTCACTGTTACAGGTGATCACCTCTCCGTTGGAAGTGTAAGGGTCCATAAATCAAGAAATGGTTGAAAACTTCTGCTATGGTCTTTGCCAGTGGTTAAAGACAGCTCACATCAGCCACGTTTATGTGCCCATCCTAATTCCCCATGCCTGTTCCCATGGCTGAATTTGCCACCATTGTCAAACCAGCCTGTGGCCCTCTTTTTAATTTTTTCTTTTTCTACTTACCCTACAATTAAATACCCCTAAAGTGACAAAGGCACAAAGGGCTTAATCTACAGCCCTGTTGCACACCAGACACACGAGTGTACCTTGGTAGGAGACTTTACAAAGGCACATAATCGCTTATCAGGGCCATTGTTTCTGCTGCACGTGTGGTCTGGATCAAGGGCTCAGCGTGCACTTGGCAGTGCAGTGATTCCCTTAGGGTCTGGAGGTACCAGACTCAGACCAGGAGCCTTCCTTTGGCCACTTCCTTTAGCATCTCCAGGCAGACCCAGGCAGGGAAGGAGATTCCATGAGCAATTCACACTGTGAGGGTGACATTACGACCCCTGGCATGACAGTCACGTTGTCAGGATGGAGTTGCATGGACACGGACCCCTCCCCTCCCAAGCCCTATCCAGGCAGCCTGTCAGGGACTTCCCAATCCACAGGCCATGCAGGATCATCGTGCTTGGCAGTCCTCTGTAGAACTCTCCTGTAAATTTGTCTAATTGTGTTTACAATCCATTTATATTCCTGGTCTCTGCTACCTGCTGTGCACTAAGTTGCATAATTTAGTTATTCTTTGTAAAAGTGTTTCTTATGGGCTGTTTTAACCCTGCTGCCTCATAATTGGGTGCGTCCTGGTTCCTGTGCTGTGAGAAATAATGACTAATTCTTTTCTATTTGCTTTCCCTATAGTGCTCATGATTTTATAGACTTTATTGTGTGTTGTCTGATTTTCCTCTATCATTTTGTAGCTTGAAGGGCTAAATTTTTTACAGAAGTCAGCACAATGGGAGATAAGTAGAGGATTTGGTAGGTTATTGCAGATCCTGAGATGTAGAAGAAAAATTGATCATCAGCTGGACTAAACATTAATTTTAGAATTTTTATTTAAAAAAGAGTTAAAAAACACCAAACATTTAAAAGGCTGGTTTGATGTTCAACATTAGTTCAATTTCAACATTGAATCCTTTTGTTTTTATGCAAGCTGACAATTAAAGAATATCAGAGTCCAAGAGATTTTATATGAAAGGCTTGAGATGTTTTTGTTTTGAGAACTGAAAAATGTTTGCGTGCTCCTCTGCAATTTTCCTCCTCAGCCTGCCCATTCATTCCAATCAAAATCTCAGCTACCAGCAACTCTGCAGCTTTTCCACCCAGAAGGCTTGGTTTTACCCAGGTAGAAGGAGAAGCTGGCTTGAAAAATTTAACCTAAAACACACGTATTAGACTGACTATAAAAACTCTCCCCACACAGATCTGTCAAAGTTTTCGTGTCAGGCAGATTTCCCATGGATTTTATTTTATGTACGCTAAACACTCCACCAAACAAAGCCCATCCAGAACTGTGAATTCGAGGGTTGTTTAACACTGTAGATTTTCCCCTTGTATAACAATTATGGAAACAGGCTCGCTAATTGACATCGAATGTGACACTGTGAATATGTGAATGGTGTTCAATAGCCATCATAATTCCTCATTTTACTACTTTTGGTGGTGTAGGCCAGTAGTTGTGTGTAGTAGGAGAGAATACAAAACACGCTGTTCTAGCGCCAAACTACCTGAAGATTATTGCTTTTCCCTGTTGGCCAAGTGTGCCTGGATTTTCTCACCTTTTCGAGCTCAGGTCTTTGTTCCTTTATTTATGTTTTATAAGAGGAAGAAACTAATTAATCTCTTTCCCGAAGAAATGCAGGCGTGTGCTTGTTCCCACCTGAATTTTGCTGAGGGTGAATTCCTCACTGCTGCGGTTTTGAGTCCTTGGAAATGAGTGGGAATGGATCTGAATGCTCCTGATGTCTGCTAGAGCTGGGCTGGCTGGCTGGCCTGAGGTCCTTTTGGGGACTCAAGAGGGTAAAACTTAGTGGTGGGAGGTTTGTCCCTTGTATGCCAATTGGACCCATGGGTGCCGGGAAGATTCCTTCTCCACCGCACAGATATTGTTCAGGATAGTTTGATGGTTGGCTGTGACTGCACGTGAGAGTTCCAGCTAATCCAAGCGAGCTTTTGTTTCCTTCCCGTTCTGGTAGTGTGGGATTCAATCTTAGTTTCTGTATTCCGAGTCTGCCTAAAAACTGATTTTTAGTCATAAAAGGAGGAATTCATTTAAAAATTGATTCAACCCAAATATATAGACTTTGCTTGAAATATTCAATATCCAGTCAGAAATTCCCTCTATTGTATGCTGGGTTTATTTAGAGTAAATCTAGGAAGATCAAGACACATTTTAATATACAAATTATATTTGTTTTTAAGCTACAGTATTCTATCTGGACTCAGCCTGCTTCCATTTTTTTAAACATTAATCTTGCTTTTTGCCCCTAATCCTTTCTTTGCTACAATGAGCTTTCACTGTGTGTGTGTGGGGAGGGAAAGCCCTATTAGATTATAACATTTTATGAGTTGTCAACGATATAATGACATTAGCCACCTGACTGAGAAAGTAAAAACCTTTGTGGTGTCACATAACAGGTTAGAATGGGCTGGTAAGCCCTTGTGAAATAAACAAGGTAAAAAAAAAAAAAATCCTCCAAAATGTGTATTTAAATGGGTGGCTCTAACCCCTCCCTGCTGATTAGACCACCGAGAGCACATTAAATATTTTATATGTATATATCTTTCTGACTCTCTAAAATAGATAGAGGTAGGCACACACACATCAGTACATGCACACAGGCATAGACACACAAGTCTTTCAAAATCAGAAAGGTCTCAAATTTAATTGGAATGGAAAATGCTAACTAATTGGCATCCAAATTTGATTTACTGTAGAAACCTCATATTTGTTTGAAACACAACACTGTGCCTTGGAACACAAGCCCAGTCCTTCAAAAATCATACATGAGAACTGTGGAAGAATCAATTAAAGTTGATTTGGCAGATCTGCTTTTGACAAATATAAAGAAATCTCTGATTAGGCTGAGAAGAAAAGAATCCCTCTTTCGTGCTCTCTCTATTCTCTCCCTCTTTAAAGGCAGTAGATGTCAGAAGGGGGTGGGTAGTGATATGCAAAACATGGCCTCCATAACCAAAGTAGCCTGCAAAATTAGGTGTCAGCATGCAAAGCTTATTGATGTATGAATGCGGAAAATGAAAGCCGGCAGTAGACAGACGGGGCTAAAGGTGAGACAGCCACAGTGAAAGCAGCTGTACATCTACGTCAAGGTGTTGCTATATGAGCCTGCTTTTTTCTGGAGGGCCACAGCCTAACAAGCTGTGCCTGGCCATAAAATGATGAAACAATACAATGTAGGCACACACTGTGTGAATACCAAATAAATTGACTCGGGCCCCCCCCACACCCCTTCAAAGTAGGCCTGTGTGTTCATTAATAAATTCATATTCTGAGTTTTCAATAAAAGAAGAAAATGCAGTGTAAACTGGAGTTACTTAGTGACACCCAGCTCATTGCTTTTTATTGTTGCTTGCAGCTACGAAGCCTTCTCTGTGCACTAGTAGAATTTATTACTGTCTGTCTTTGTGGCAAGTTGGCGAAGTGAGCCTTTTGAAGAAAATTGACCCACACTTCATGAATATGATGAAAAATGCCAATAACACTACAAAGACAAAGCTCTTGACATTAGTGTGCAAAGAACTAAGAGACGGTAATGAAAATATTGCAATTACAAATCATATCCCTCCTCCCCGGCCAAGGGGCGCGGGCATCTGGGGGCCACTGGGGAGCCCCAGGACCCTGCTGGATGTGGGGTGGGCTGGAGAATGGGGGGGGGTGGGCACTGTTTCACAGCCTGGCCCCCTCCCCATTCTCTATGCTTTGGAGGAGGAAAGGGGTGAGAAGAGGAAAGCAAGTGAAGTGCTTAATCCAACAAGGATTTCCCTCCTAGAAGGTTGCCCCTCTTCCCTCCGAGCCTGCGCGCACAGGGAGAGTGGTCTTGTTGCTAAGGCACAAGATTAGCAGCCGTGGGGTCCGGCTTGCGTCTGCCCTTTGTCCATGCTCCTCCTAGAAGCTCCTGGACACAAATCACTGTAAGATTCTGCCTTGATTTGCCCCTCTGTAAAATATTTTTTCCTTCTGTGCTTTATGAATGGAGCTTCTGTGACTGGCGTCTCCTCTGAGCTACCTCATTCTGCTTGTGTGCCTGCACCCCTCCACTCTTTTGGTATTGCAGTAACAGTGATAGGTTAAAAATTAGCATTTTGCAAGCAGAAAGGTCTGTCTCATGGTCTCTGTCCTGGAAAGAGACGGAAAGAAGGAATGTGACATGCAAAAGTTCTCCATTTAATTCTTAACCTGGTGAAATGCAACTTGATCAGTGAAAATCCATAAGGACCAAATAGGGCAGGTTTTTGTTTTCCCCACTCAGCAGCTGATGGAGCACTGGAACAAGACAGCTAAGAGGAACCAGCCTTAAAAAAAAAAAAAAAATTAAAACCAGCAATGAAAGGTTGTTTAGCCCTATGTTGAAAATTTGCCACTTTCTGAACTTATCATCAATCAAATTTTCCATCACCAAGATAAACTGTAAGTGCCAGGCGCTTTGTTTATGCATTCTGCTCTTATATTTATTGTGGAGAGACCTGCTAAAAATCAAATAAAAAGCAAGCATGCTATCTACTAAATTTGGATGTGACAGTCATAGGTAAAATATCTTGCCACGTTGGAATACTGGTGCCTGAACAAATCAGTTGAGCTTTGCCGTTCTCGTGCTCCTCTTCCCATCCGTAGGAGATGACACTTGTAAATGACAGCAAACCACAGCTTTTCCTCTGGTCCCTGATGAGATAAACATGAAGTCAGCCACAGCAATTCTGCAGGTCTGTATGAACTGAGGGGCTGTCAAATATGGGCCACCTGGGGACTGCGCATCCATCACACCTGTGCCGCTTGTGGACCCTATGTGTGATTCCCGATGTAGTTCTGAGGTCCAGGCACAGCCCCGAAGCACTCAGACCTCTGAATGCACATCAGGTTTATCTCAGCATCCTGACCATCTCTTTTCCCATGGTGTGGTGTCATTTGTCCATCCTGCTCATGGAAGACCTGCCACCCCTGAGGAGTCAAAGTATGTAGCTGTACCTGTGCCCCTGGGGGGCTGAATCCTTCCATGGAGGCACCATGAACCCACCGGGAGGAAATGACTCTGCTCTGAGGAGAACTAAACTGGATGTGATACAGTTTTCCATGTTTTATAAATCACTTAGAGTTTTACAGTAAATTATGAGGACAAAAGAGATTGAAAAGGAAAGTGAGTAAAGAAGCATCCAAACAGCAGGAGCAGCTACTGGTATAACATGAAAAAATAGCAAAATGGACTGATTATGTCTGAACATCTATCCTTCTGAAGCAACTGCAGGTTAGAAATCATTGCTTGCGTTATATGGCTTTGAAAACAAGGCCGATGCAGAAAGCTCTGGAGGAAAATGTGAGACCACCACATAGATCAGAACGATGCCAGCGTAAAGAACAAAAAAAAAAAAGACAGAGCCAGAGAAAGCCGGCAGATTGTCCAGCTATAAAGAGCAGCGTTGAAACCCAGAGGAAACTTTCATCAAAGGCTGACTTAAGTGCAAAGGTTCAGACCTGACTAAGGAGCAGCTCATTTTTTGTTGCTCCAGAGCAAGACCTGTCCCCCCAGATCTGAACGAACGAGTGAATGTTCTCTTGCTCAGCTGAACGAGGCAGTGGCACAGTCTGGCCACAGATGGGGAATCTCACAAGTAACGACGAAGCCATTAGATAACATATTGGAGTGACTCTGCTGAGCAGGCTGAGTGCCTGCTCAGTGCAAAAAAAGAGAGGAAGAGAAAACACTGTGTAGTTATACAGCCACCCCATTCTACCTTCTCATTCTTTCTTTCTCTCTCCATCAACGTTAGGCTTCTACACCTCTTTCCTTTCCAGAGTATTTTGTGGCTCGTCTCTCTGACAAGTGATGTCCCATTTACAGTAAATAACCGTCCCTATGAAGCTACAGGTTTCATGCTGGGACACTCCTTCCTGTTGCTGGAAACATGGACCAGTCTTGTGGTGAGCTGATCCCCTGATCAAAAATGTTTGTTCACCTTATTCCTTGTAGCTCACATAAAGTGTGACGAGGTAATGAGAAAATTTATTTGGCATAGTTGATTATGGCTAATGATGACTGGAAATCCAACTGCGACACTGCCGGACATGTCTGCAAGTCAGATACAAGGAGATATATTTTTCAGGTCTTGGCATGTTTAGCATTTAGGGATGAACAATTTATCTACCTGGGTTCATTCTGCTGCTCCCAGAACTGATTGTATATTAGCATGTCTCATGAAAATCATGCGTGACATTACTCTTGCATCTATATATTGAAAAGAAATGGAACTGGGGCCGGATAAAAGCCCTTTGAAGTCGGTGGAAATGTCTCCCATCAACTTCAATATGAACAGATGAACATAGAAATATAGGATTGGAAAGGACCTCCTGGGTCACTGAGTCAGTCCTCTGCTGTCCCCTGCACTCCTTTATATAATCCCTTCTCCATTGGTTGTTTCTCTTTAGCCTGTCTAAGGCTGAGAATGTGCTCAGCATATTGCTGAAATTGTTATCCAGAATGAGATTTCTGCATTACAGGTAACCAATGGCTCCTGCGTGTTTGATTTGTCAGCTCTTACAGGCGTGAACAATTCCCAGCGCGTCATCTCAAAAACGTAGTCAGGTGGATGAATGCAGGTGTCGGGAAGACTGAAGGGGGTACAGGGCTATCTGTATTCAGTCTGTGTGTTTGTCACAACTCTGAATACTCACATTACGGTTTCCAGTAAGTGGTGGATGGGATTCTTCATCCTTGCAGCAAAGAGTGGGGACTGATCGCGACAAAATGAAAGGGCCCCATCTTTGTGGCAACCTTAAAAGTTGTAGGTAAAGGAAGCCCAGGTTCTTTGGATTCTTTTTTATTTTTGCACAGTATTCTGAATGCTGAAAGGGAAAAGAAATTATTGAAAGGTAGGACCGGGAAGATTTCATGCCATTTTATTCAATGCCAATTATTTTTAAAGAGAAAATAGTAAAGAGGGCTGGAAAGGGTTAAAATTAAAAGCTGTTTCTAAAGCCTGCAATAATAATACAATAGACTGGTGGTAGCCACAGGCAGAATTTACTGTCCTTGGTCTAGTGAACCAGTATTAACCCTTCAAGTGTCCATGATGGCTCCGTGCACAGTGTCACTTTCTGCTCCAGTGTAGGGATGTATGCTTTCTGTCAGATTGCTCAATTAATTATAATTGTCCTACCTTTAAAGGGATGGCCCTGGGCATACTAGGGGGTGTGGCCCTCATGGGGTTTTATTTCAAGCCATATCCTACTGTCTCCCACTCAGTCAATGAATCTTACTCATCAATATTTAATGTCACAAGTGTACCTTCCTTTTTTTCCCCCTTTAAATTATTCTTCTACGCAGCTAGACAGGTGCATTGTCTTCCCGTTATGTTCTGGCGACAGAGAAGATGCTGCCTCGCTCTGTGTTAGCATCTAAGAAAGAGGTGGGTAGAGCCACCCAAAAATTTGAGCAATGGGCATTACAGACCTCTCGTTCTGCCTCTGAGATGCGACAATAGGTGTCTCGCTACAGATTCATTACCCAACAGGTATTCATCAGCTTCAAAGCCGCTTTTCCCGGCTCTAGCACACGGGCACAAATTTGTTTTAGGGAACAGGGCAGGAGAGACATCTCAAAGACTGTCCTTACTTTATTCTATAGTGCCACCTGAAAGCTACCAGTGACACATATTGTGCTGTTCACACCTTGGTATACTCTTGGACAAGAACCACATCCTGTGTATTATTGATATTTTATGACAAAGTAAAGCAATTTTAAAACATCAGGCTGCCCATCTACTCTGAACTACTTTTCGCAATATTCAAAATAGATGTGTTTCCCTTTTCTGTTTTCATATGAGTGAAATGCAGACCACAGTTAGGTTATGAGACTGGGGGCCAGGAATTTTTCTACTTTTAATCCTGTCTCTGACATTGATTCCTTCATTAGCCTTGGGCAAGTCATTTCACTTGGATATATTCGAATCACCACATCTATAAAATGGAGATGCAGTGAGGTGTCATGGAGATTTATTAGGCTGTGTCTGCAGCATACTTTGAAGAAGTCAAACCTTATACACCTGTTAATGAATGGAATTTTAAAATATGAATGAAAACATTTTCTCGTTTCAGAAGCCCAAGTTCTGACAGAGTGTCCCGCAGACCTGTGACTCCTGCCGCAGTCAGCAGGTACGATTTTACACTCACTGCGTAAACTCATCCAAGAAAAATCACCTGGAAGTTAACATTGTGACAGCACCATGCCAGACAGCTTCCTGGTCAGAAATGTGTCATTATTCCTGGGTATCTTATTGTCCCTGTGAAATGAAAAAAAAAGCAGTTTTTACAGTTAAAAAATCTCCAGGAGTAGTTAGGGGAGTTGGTGCTCTGGGACTGGAAGACATACAGGGGAATTAGATTCCTGCATAATTTGATCGCCAAGGAGTATAAAGCTAGGCTTGCGTGTGTGTTTTTCTACCAGCCTGGATGAAGCCAAGATCTCATCCCAGTGACTGGTAAGCTTTGGTGGGAGACTTGGAGGATTCTTGAGGACTTGTAGCCTTTCCTGGTAGCTTGGTCTGCTGAAGTGGAAGTGTCTTTAGCCTCAACAGGGGCTTGTGAGATGAGTTGGTCGCATTCTGTAGTGCCTGCATTGACTCAGAGTTTTGGTCTGGGCAGAAAGGCATTAAATAGGACATGTGGCCCTGTCTGTCTCACCAGCCTGAGCCACACACCTGGGGATGAGACACAGCTCAGCTTTGGCACCGTCCAGAACTGAAACAAACTGCTGCCAAACTTACACTGTCTTTACTCATGCCGGACTTTCTGCAGACAAGAATAAATCCCCTCCATGACTAATCTGTGCATGACTCACCAACTGTATCACAGCGCAGACCTCGAGGAGCTGTGGGAAACCACGGTGCACTGAGGCATGCTTGAAACGAACGCTGACCCCTCTCAGCAGCCAGCGGGGTTCACGCAGAAACTCGGGGCACGAGGTGGTTTCTGCAGAGCTGGGGCAGCGGGGGCACAGTGTGGTCCCCAGCCCTCCTGCTGCCCACTGCTCTGCTGTTTCATGGCCGGTCCCTGAGGCTGCCAGCCACCGACCCATCATTGTTGTTGGTTTCCCAGCATCTCTGCCCATAGCAGTGTCGCAGGGATTTTGAGGAGACCTCATGGAGCAAAGTGCTGGTGGTACAGCAGGGAATGGGAGCAGGTGATGGTGAGCTCAGTCTAAAAAGAGGAAGACACCTCGCTTAGGAAACAGGAGTGTAAATGTGTTACAAGGAGATAGGCTGTGTGAGTCTCCTGCAGAAGATAAAGTAACCCCCAAAAGTCATGGTGCAATGATAAGATCAAGTTCATTTTAGTCACCCAAAGCAGTTTGAATTAAGCTCTTCCCTGTCCAGGCATATCTAACATACAGAGCTCAGCCATGGCTGTTTCCTGTGAGGAAAGCTGACAGCTTGCTTCTCCAGCCCCTGCTTAACTTGATAGTCATAACCAAACCCATCATTTCTCCTAATATGTACTATTACAAAAGGGATGTTTAAAAAGTCAAGAATTTCCCTGCATGGTCTAGTTTGCAACATTATTTTAAAACCTGTGCTCAGGCCTTACTACTCTCTGAGCACGAAGCAGTTGGGAGTGTTTCAGAGGAAGCTTGCTTAGCCCTGGGGGAATGGGTGAAGAGGGTGTTTCTGTGACTTGTTTGCAAACCCCTGTGGCTGTTTTGAGGAAAGGCTCCTGGGATTTTACACAGTCATGTACATCCCTTCTGACTCGGAAAGATGGCTTCTGTCCAGGGTTTGGCTAAAAAAAAAAAAAAGGAGGGGCCCCCTTCAAAGGCTGAGTTTTGCTGTTCTAGAAATAAAATAAGGCTAATGAAACCACCATTCACCACCACCTTGCAGTGCTCCTCTGCCCATTCCTACATTAAATAAGGAAGCTAAGGAATGAATGCAAATATACCCAAGTTTGTTGTGGGCAGAGCAATGGTAATAAGAGAGCATTGGGCTCCAGAGGCACCTGGAAGTGCAGATAAGATCAGATCAGGTCAAAGAAAGAGCCTGGCAGCCACAGTCCTGCTCTGTGGAACGTGGTGAGCCACAGCCCAGCCTGCCAGGAGCAGGTGCCACTGGCCTCCCTTCAGCTCTGCATCCTGCCTGGGAGACCAGGGGCTGTAGAGGAGGGAAAAAACAAACTAAAGTGGTTATTTCCACTTTCCTCAGTATCCCCCTGTGCCCCAAGTTGCTGCTTGCTTGCTAACCTTCAGGCTGTTTGGTTTTCTCTTTTCTGAATTTGGCAGTGTCATTTCCACACTGGAAGCCTGTTTCACCGCGTTTCTGGCAAACCCCTTTGGTTAGACTTGTTTCACCACATCATGATTTCTTTTTATAGCCCACATCTGCCAGGGAAGCTCTGTCATTCATCATCTTCCTCTCTGCCGCATTCATCTTCAGCTGGGCACAAAATGTCCTTGTGCTTCTGAAGTAATGCAAAGCCTCCTGGCTCAGTGGTCAGAGCAGAAGGAGCAGAGGGAGAATAGTCCTTATGCCCCTGGATGTAAGTGGTGTTCAGAAGTGGGGAAGAGGAGGAAAAAGAAGATCCTCAGCACACACAAAGTAGGCTGTGGGACTTCCACTCCCCTTCTCAGGGGCATCCCTTCAAGAGGCAGCTGCCCCGGGCATCTCCCAAGTTTGCCTATGTCTATTCCTGGCTCATTCTGGTGGAGAGGAGCACTGCTTTTCCCAGAAGCAGTTCCATGTTTGTGACTTTCAGGGCTGCATTTTCTCTCTCTCCCTGTTACTCATCTTTTTATGGATGAGAACTGTGTTGGTGGGAGCAACTGTGTTTAAACTTGGGACAGGACTGAAGCACAGCTGTATTTTGCTCACTGGGTTTGTATAGGCATAGTGGAAGTGTACCAGATACATGTAATAGTATGGATAAAGTTGTGCAATTGCTGTTCTGTTGACAAGGTGACATTATCCATGGTAGAATTCTTGGATACTTTACACAAGGCCAAAAGGGGGAACAGAAGTCCTTCTGACCATGGTTTTGTTACAATCTCTTAGTTGTACCATGTTTGACAAAGGGCTTTCTTGAAGTTCCTTGGAGAAAGCTGATGTGCTTTTTCAGCAAACTCGTTTGGGGTGAATCTGGGGTGGCTGGAAATTTGGATTAAAAATTTAGGTTTTGTGTAACATCTGCCCAAAGTCACATCATGGTTGTGGTTGCTCCTCACTTACAGAGCTGAAACCATTTTCTAGGCACAGACCATCTCCATTTTCCGGAAACTTGGGCACAGATGGACCAAGGTCAGAATTTAATATATGAGCAGCAGTTATGTTCCAGTTGTTTGCTGGAGATGGATTTGGATTCCTGATTTGAAGTACCCATTTTTGACATTTTTGTAGTTGTGTGACTTCATTGAAAGCAATGAGCAAATTCCCTTTGGCCTTGGTGGGCTCCAGAGGAGAAACCCCACTGAGGTAGCGGAAAGGCAGATGTGGGAGCCAGCACTTTGCTCTTCACCACCAGAGCCTGTCTCACTCCTCTGTATCTCGCTTGTACAGAGACAAATCAAAATTCAGGGACTTGTGCCACACTCTCTTCATAATGCATGTGTACAAATATTTGCATGCAGCAGTGGTTCAAAGGAGCCTGGAGATAGTATCTTAACTGTGGTGCTTTCCCAGACCATTGCTGTGCTTTGCCTTTGTGAATAAAGGCAGTAGTGTCTGCAGTCAGGAGATCTCTCATATAGATTTAATCTGGCTGTTTTCCTCCCTAGGGAGCAGAGTTGAGGATAGTGAAGTTCAAGGTAGCGTGTGTTTGAGTTTTGCAAGCAGAATAGACATGGAAATTTGAAGCGTAAATTGCCCATTCCTGTCTTCTTATGGAAATGTCGAGCAAAGAGGAAGCAGAGCCTTTGGTACTGATCATGTGCCAGTTTTTAAATACCAATACAGATCTAGAGAGTCTATTTATGAGCACCCCATGTGTGTATGTGCACACAGGCACAGGCACTGGTACAGATACATACCTATGTGTGATGTTTATAAACACTGCACCGCCCCTCTCTGATTATAGATCCCATTGATGATCACTTTATTCATCTCATGGCAGACCCATTTAAATGAAAATACGTTCCCCACTTCCTTGCTACTATAAATTCCGTGCTATGGGGAAGTGGCAGAGTGCTCTAGCTATACCTCCATGGAGAAATGCCCGTTGAAGAGAGGAGTATTATACAGGGAACAATTGACAGCCCTTCACTTCAGTGGGTACATTTCTCTGTACAGCTGCATCACCACTAATGATAAATGAGTAATGTTTGATAGCTGGCTCCGTTGCCTGACAGCTACGGTTTTGGCCAGAGGGCCACGACAGGCTTTAGACTTCTGTTCAAAATGAGTTAAACATATTAGGTATTACGAAGCCACAGAAGCCTCGAGAATGAGTGCTGAAATGAGTTATCAAGGTATGCTCCTGGGTACACAACTTGCAAAGCAGATGTCATTCTAATAATGTGTGATATAGAACATGTCTGGCCTAAACCCTGCTGGATGAAATATGAAGCCCCGTTGGTGATATTTAATACCATTTTATGAGGTGCCATCTTATAAAGACAATGCCCGCCTTATGTGGAATGCTTAAGGTATTTTGCCAAAGGCACTGGGAGGTATCTGAACTAAGTAGAATTTTTATTATTTTATAAGCCTTTACTTTGTAATATTTCTGTTTCTACATTATTGTGGTACTAGCTGCACTAACCCTTTGTCTAGTGAACTTCATGAGTGGTTTGCTGATAGATTGACTGATAGCCATGGCTGCCTGTGGATGTAAAGGCCAGTTTCTACCTAAATATATTCCTAACAAAAAAATAAAGTAGAAAGCAGACTTCAAAAGGAAATAAAGCTTTATGGGAGGCACTCTTGGAAAAGAGGTCCTTGAAGCTATGAGATCTAGAGGTTTCAGTGGTTTTTAAGGGAGTGAGGCCTGGCAAGGTTGTGAGTTTGTGTATTACAGCTGCAACATTCATTTTGTCTTGAATTCCTGCTGTAAACTTTGACTTCCTGTTGAGATTTCTGGGTCCCTTTGCTGATATCCCAAGGACATACGTCGAGGCGCTTAGTTTAGGGAGGATGATGAGTGTTTCCACTCTCCAGTTCTCTCTTTATTTACATATTTTCATTTAAGGCTGCTTTTGTGGAACCAAATTGCCTCCTTGTTCAGGTCTGTTGGAAAGCGGAGGCAGAGTGAGCGCAAGTGGTTATTCTGAGCAAATTAGGTATCTCCTCCCTGGGATGCAAAGCCCGTGCTGACAGCGCTGCGGAGTTAAAGACCCCAGTGGGGGTGATACTTACATTTCAGTGATGCTGAGTCAGTGCAAATGGGCTCAGTGCTGAGAGCCCATCGCCGCTGCCGGAGGATCTGGTCCACCGCAGCACGGGAGTAGTTTTCTTGTCTTAATCCTACATCATGCTGTATCTCACAGCTCTTCTAGTCTTCCCTGCTTCTCTGTTCTGCCTCTCCCAAGAAAATAGTGCCCATGGCCTAGAAAGCAGCCACTTCCCAGAGCACTCACCAGGGAAGGCTGATGTGGCGCAGCTTTTGCTCGGTGGCTTGATCCAGCAGGGCGTCTCTGGCAGGTCAGGCCAGGGTGCCCAGGTCTCCTCCCTCGAGGGTCCCCTGCTCAGCCATGATCTGACTTGGTGAAGCTCATTGAACCAGGTCCCTGTGACTACTTCTGCTGATTTGCTTGTCTGAATAAACATCAGCACTAAAGAAATTACTCAGCTCGGTGTGCCAGTGACCACTGCACAGAACTTCCAGCTAGAAAGACATTCCTGTGCTAAAATATGTGTCAGTTCTTGCTCTTCATCCTAATGCTCTCCTTTGGTTTCCCTGGGTAAGTGTTCTCTCAATGTGTGGTAGTGCAGCCTGATGCAAGGAGGTGTTAGGTTAATTCCCTTTGATAAAACCCTACTAACTTTTTTTTGCCCTTGAAAAACTTGCTTTCCCTTCCAAATGCATCATCCTGCGAGCCCAAGGTTCGCAGATATTCAGATTCATCTTCCTTTATACCATAAACATGCCAGATATATATAATCCATTTGGACACTGGCAAGTGATGACTATCAGAGGCAGAATGGGTACTGAGGGGCCCATAGTTATACAGAAACATCAGCTTGGCAGCAGCTCATCCATCGTGCTGGATGATCTGTCCATCTCCCTGCCTATGGCTTGTAGCACATAAAATGCAGAGGGAAAGTCAGACCAAATATTCTGCGTGCGATGTTCATCGCATCTCAGCCCGGCTTTTCTGGCCTCAGTTTTAAATGCACTCATGGACCAACTGTCTGGTCGAGACGCTGCCTTTTGAAAGAAACATGTCTTAGAAATTCCTGAAAGTTGCTGCTCAGTGTGTGACATGTCAAGTTACATCTGCTGTGTCACGAAACATCAGCGTGTTGGGAAAGACCGTAATGAAAGGTGACAAGACACGCTGTAAACAGTTTCGGTCGATGTTTTTATTTATCCCAGAGCAAATTTCATGCAATATCATGATCGCAGGGAGAATTCAGCTTCTGTTCCATCACTCAGCAAAACTTTTGCCTGTGGTGCTCTGTCGACTGACCCTGAACATTTTGGGTGTGGAGGTAGGTCAGCCTTCAAGCTGAGTGCTCTCAGGATCACTGCCCCTGCCCCAGTGCCCGTGGTGGTGCGTCTGTGCTCAGCAGACCCCACAGACCCATGAGGGGTCAGGAGTGCTGGGGTGGCATCTCCCCCCAGCCTCAGCTGTGTCCCACCACGCACACAGGTGCTGCCTGGGGAATTCCCCCTGTCTCCCAGCGAACGTGTGGCTGGGCACGGGGCTCCCCGAAAGGAGCTGTGTGGGATAACTCAGGGTTCCCATGACGTGCCAGGGCCCTTCGTGGGGCTTTCTTTGCCATTCAGAGAAAGCTCATAAACCCATTTGCAAATCCTCCGTTTGAGCTGTACAGGTGGCTCATGTTTATCGAGGTTTTCTTCTTGGAGCTCATTTCCTTAAAATCTGTCCTTATGTTTGCTAAAATCCACACAGCCCCTGTTCCAAGCTGTGCGAGGCTTTTAGCTCCTTTTTTTCCTCTCAGCATTTTTTGCCTATATTGTTTCAGGAGTCAAATGGGGAAATGCACGGAGCTGGGAGATTAAAGATGTAAATTTTATAAACAGAAATCAAAGGTCCTAAATCCTGAGCAAAGAAAAGCCTACATAAGTATGAACATTAAAAAACATACATAAATAGTACTTCAAGGCTGAACGTGTTAAATTATTCAACAGTTAAGTCATAAGTGTTCTTAAACTTAAGTATAAAAATGCCCTTGACAATATTTCATAGCTGTGCATTTCTTTAAAATATTTAGCATTCTCATTAAAGAGAATGACTTTATTTTATATATTAGTTACACTCCTGCTTGTTAATATGAAGGAATTTAGTAGCAAAGAGCATTCTTATGTATATAAGCCAAAGACAATTTACATACAAAGTTGGACGACTATTCACTTTTTATTTATTCCTGGATCATCTGCATCCACACAGAGCTATATAGCATTTAAACAAATTTGTTCCTTAATGTGTAGTATTAATATCTCCTGCCCCAAAATATCATTTGCTAATGCCATCGCAGAGACAGGTTCATTCAAAGCTACATGGAAGTTCTTGCCTTTGAAAGACTTAATGAACCTTACATTTTTGGTATACTGCACAGTGTAATGCCTATTACATATTCATTGCCAGAATGGAAGATTTCCTTTAACTCTGAGCTTCCTGGTCTAGTTCACTGTAAAACATTGTCAAAAGTCACAAGAGACTTTCGCTGAAAATTGTGACTCTTGATAGCAGGATGTAATGGGGAGGTTTAGAATAGAAGAACCAGTGGTATATGGGCCCAGGGGGAATCGTTCTGACAGACAAATGGATGGATAATACAGTTTTTGACATAATGGGATGAAAAAGTTTATGCCAGAAAGAACTGAATTAAAGTTATTACTTTGAGGAAATTTTGAAGTTCTCAAGACCAGCGGTATTACCTGCGTGCGTTTCATTTTGCTGCATCTCTGCATAACAGGTTTTTAAACAGGGTTCATTTTGAATTGATTTATAAGCTTACTAACAAATCTGCAAGCAAAATTGTAGCTACTTTCTTGGAAATAACCCAAGTAACATCATTTTAAAGGGGGTTGTTTTGGGAGCAGGATTTTTTGATCTCTCTGGTTTTTGCAAGTCCGGCATCATCAGTTTGCCTCTCAACTCCCTTTTGTAAGGACAGCAAAACAAAAAAGGCTATTATTCTGCATTTTCCTCTGGAATAGTAGGAGGTTGCGTAGAGCTATGTTATTTTGTATAAATTTCTTTTTCTCAGTGCTTTGTGAACTTTGGAGATTCACAGCTCTGAGATCCCTGAGCCCTGGTGAGACGCAGAAATCGGCTCGTGCACAAACCATTGCAAACCCAAGGCTTTAGCTATTCAAGGCCATCCAAAAAATTTAAAAAAAAAAAAAAAGAAAAAAAAAGGGGAGTGTACGTTTTCCTGCTTGTTATTTTTAGGTGATGGCAGGGCTGGGCTGCCAGTCAGACATGTCTTTGAGGGGTGCTGTGTGCACCCAAGGGTTTGACCGCAGGTCTCTGGAGAGGGGACAGTGCAATAACAGCCACTGCTCCCCACAGCCTCTGCCTGAGCTGTGTTTCATTTTAGCTGGCAGGGACTAAGCCAACGGCTGAAATGCAGAAATAAGAGCGGCGGAGAGAGGCCCTCATAATGGCAGAGATGAAAAATGTGTTAGCGCAGAACAATGAAGTGATGGTAAATCTGAGATGTAGGCACCAGTCACCACTTGTACCATGCTGTTGTCAGAAGTGTGTTGAGATATCGGAGAGAGCAGGCTGAGAAAGGGAAGCTAATTATACCACATTATTCACTTCTGCTCATTAGGTGTAGTACAAAGGCCCTGCTTTTTATGTATATATTAAAGTGCTGAGGACTACAGGAATAGATAACTTCATGTTTCTTTTGTCTCTCTAGTGGGTCAGTTCAGACAGAAAAATTGTGTTTTCACAGACATGAAACTTTCCATCCTGCAGAGTTAGGGATTTCCTCCTGCATCACCTCTAACACATAGAAAAAGACAACTCCCTCCCTCTTGAAACCCAACAAACAAAGCTCCTGTTGCCCGTGACAATTCCTCACCCTGTGCCTGTGTGAGGGTGTGTGGGATGGTTCTTGCCTTCTCCCCTCTGCTCAGCATAGGCACCCGTGTCCATGAAAAAGCTCTTCCTGCTTAATGCCTCTTCCCCACATAGCTCCAGGGGCAATTTGACAGCCCCAAACTTCTCCACTGCTGACATCCATGCCTCAGTTACACTGTCCCCTTGTGCTGCCACCGGTCCCTCTGCCACCCCAAGGCCACAGACACCTCTCCAGATGAGTGTCAATGAAATGAATGCAACTGTTTAATAAACTTTGGGTGGTACATATAATACATTCTGCCTTAGATGTTTTACCTGCCTCACAATCCTCGTATTGCACTCGGATCTGTAAATGAGCCATTAGGAAAAGATGAAGCGGAAGGCAGAGGATCGGTTTATTGAAATTATTTATATATGAGAAATACCTGACTTTCAAAATTCATGGCTCTTTAATGCTCAAGTCACAGAGAACACATTAAATCTAAGAGGAGAGGAACAGGTATTGCACTTCCACACTACGGTGAATGAAATCAGATTTGGGCATTGAAACCTACCCTTCCCCACAATGAAAATTGCCTTGCTCTTCTAATTATGAGCATCACAAAAGTCACTGCTTCAGTGAAATACCCTGCAGCTACACAAAAGGATAGACTGGAGAAGCACACATCTACCAATAAGTGGCACTGAGCATCTACTCCATTTCTCACACAGGTTGGCATATCTCTCAGTGGTCCATCTGGTAGAATTGGATGGCATTTATCAGGAAATAATCCAATTGTGGCATGCCAAAACCTGAACATGAAAAGTACTTGTGCCTAGTGTCAATCATTCACCCTCTGACAGTTCAATAAACATCCTTTCTGTGATGGTTTTCAGGAACACTGACACCCAAAATGCTGGAAACAATGCCAGAGATGGAAATGACAATGCTTCTGTGAAACATCAAAAGGGGCCGACACAACCTGGCATGGATTTTGCCAAGTGTTGCTTAGCAATACATCGCGCTTGTGGGCCACTGGCGTGTCAGGATTAGCTGCGAGGGGAGCGATATTCACACCTTTGCTGGGAACGCATCCTTCCCAAATAAAGCAGCACAAGGCAGGGAAGTGCAGCATCAGCAGGAGCAGGGGATGCCACAGCCACAATATACAATTCTAGGCTTCCGAAAAGCCATCTGCTCTCCCCAGTTGTCTTCCTCGGGCATGGAAAGACGCAGTGCGTCATCCCAGTGCCACGGGGACGTGGTGCTGTCCTGCCCAGCTCGTGAGCTTGGAGGGTACAAAGAGGTTTCATGGCTTTTTTCTTTCAGAGGGGACTAAACTTTGCTACCAGAAGCTCATGCAGGCAGAATTTGACCTGGACTGGGTCGGCCTCTGGGCTCATGGGATGGTGACAACATGTAGGAAGAAAGACTGAACCTGGAATTAGGAGGTGAATGACCAATATGACTCCTAACAAAGTGTGAAATAGGGGTGGTTATTTTATCAGCAAAATTGGTGGCAGCAGAAAGAGGATACAAGGAGCTCTTGGTAACAAAAGAAAAAACCTGTTCACTTCCTGAACTTCCCAAGTGAGCCCCTCTCCCCGGTGCCTGGATGTGCTTCTGCAGCCACCCCCACCGTGCAAGGGATCCTGAAGGTCAAAAGCAGCTTTTCCAGAAAAGCGAAGAGTGTGCAGTGGCCAGAGGGAAAACATATTATTTGATATTGCAGGCACCACTTTGCCACTGAGGAGGAAACTGAATCAGTGGAAGTGAAATAACTTGCCTGAAGCCACCGACAGACCTGGGAACTAAACTCTGGCCTCCTTCATGTGCCAAATTCTGGAGCAGAGGCTCACGAGGTCTAACCAAATTGCCTTTTATCTGTGTGCCTCGTAGATGGGAGTGGGAGGAATGTCTGCATATCAAATCAGGGGGTTTTGTCCGTCTCGAAATTCCAGGTTTCCAGATCCAGGAACCAACTGACACCTGGCGCTGCCTTTTTGGTGTGGTGAGGACAGACCTGCAGGTCCAAACACAGATGTGCCAGCCAAGCCTGTGCAAACAGAGGCGCTGGGATCTGCTGTGAGTCCAGAGCCTGGAGGGAGGCAATAGCCTGGGGAGGCACTTGTGGGACAGTGCTGGCTCACCACTACCCCCGTTGGCTCAGGGCTGTCAAGTTCATAGTCACCACAGTGGTGGTAGGGCTGCAAATTCCATGGAAGAGGTGCTTTCTGACAGAGTGCTCTGAAGAGAAATCCTGAGGTGTGCAGATCCTTATATATACTTATGACAGTTTTCCAGGGAGAAGTGCAAGCTAACTCCATCAGTGCCTTTGAGCCCTGACTTGTTAATTGGCATTACTTCTAATTCCCAGCTATATTTTAAGGTATGAACCTAAGGAATTTTAAAGTCATTATGTGGGTGAGGGACTGATAAAAATAAATCCTTCAGGTTTGAAAGTGGCAGAGAGGGAATAAAAGGTGTTAAGAAATCCAGGAGTTTTCAGCCAATTGGTTCAAAAAAGCATCCAGGTGGACTGCAGCTCCTGGAGAAAGGTCACTGATACTACTCTGGATACCTCTTTTTATGAGCTTTATGCATCACATAAAATAAATTTAAAGCAGTTTAATTTAACAGTCTAATTAGTCATGGTTTTTTCATCTTGTCTATTTAACTATACATGGAACAAAGAGAAAGACACAGGGCCAAATTCAGAGCTGGCACAAATCAGCTTTGCAAGTCCAGGAAGCCACTCCTGCTCATCCAGGGATGAATACGGATGCCAGTGGCCAAATTTTTCCCTGGGGATAACACCCCTTGTGTCTGGAGACTTGAATTCGGCTGCCAGGAATTAACTCTCCGCAGAGCAGATCCTTGGGTCTCAGTGTTCAGAGCCTGAGCCAGGAGAGCTGAAACGTGGGATGAACACTCAGCAGAAAGTGGCCTAAAGATTCAACATAGTTTGGAACATAACTCTTCTGTGTGTTGGCTTCACAGAGACTCCTGCAAGCGTTTCCCTTCACCTCAGCCAGTTTAATTCACACCCGATTTCGCTTTAAATTTCAGTGTTCATGTAATCTCATGATCTCCAGCAAAGAGCAGTCACATGAGTGCGCCCTGCACTGGAAATGAGTGTCTCTCCACTGCCTTTGATGTGGTTACACTGGTTATGCCGTCGCACTAAGTCGGCCTTGCTCTTCAGCTCACGCACAGAAACCCACAGCGTTAACCAGGCCTCGATGCAGGGACGTAAATCGATCCACGTTTACGAAGGTGGAGTTTCTCAGCAGATTTCCAGCTCATAAAGTCTTAAGCCTAGATGTCCAAGTCCATGGCTATAACGTGGTATTTGGGAGGGTTGCGATCCCACTGCCAGCTTTCACTAACAAAACAAATTATTCTTCAAATGTTCTGGATTCCAGCAGAAATCTGCCTCCCATCAGTCGAGGTGTTTGCTTTGTGATGTCCTTTTACAAGTGCATGCGCTGGGGCAGGTTGCCATCTGATGCTGGCGGGCACTGGAGGGGCTTGGGAAGGGACCGAGGTAGCTCAGCCACATGTCACCCCAACCCCGAGGGACATGAGTCCCTTCCAAATGGCTCTTTTCAAAGTTCCTGCAAGGTACCATTTCCCCAGCAAAAAAATAACTACCAAACAACAGGAGCACAATAAAGAAATTCAAATATATCTTAAACCACCTAATAATTAACCATGTTCAATTAGTCTCTGGGGTTTTCTGTGCTGCTGTGTGGTCTCCCTGGAGGCACCACCAGCACCGCAGCGGTGAGTTAATGAGTTCTGGTTGTGTCTTGTCCGCACACTCAGGTGCCTCTGGCCTGATGCTCCTAGGAAGAACACCCACTTCAGAGGACTTTCTCCCTTTTCCTGCTGGAAGCTGATGAAAGGCTGTGTCCTCCCCTGTAATGCATTTACCAGGACTCTGCAGGGCTGTGTGAGCTCAGGGCTCAGCAGGGTGCTACGCCATGCCCCTTGTAGGGTGAGGGTCCCCACATCTGTCACATAAAGCCCAGGTCTCTCTTTAGACAATGGAGTTTCAAGAGTGTGGCTTAATCCTCTCTTTGGGGAGGTCATCAGTGCTTCCTGCCAGATCTGGCATCTGGGTAAGTCACTCCTGTTTCTTCTGAAATTTGGTGTCACCATCACAGCTTTTAGCACATCTTTCTCTTACCTTTAATTCATGTTTTGTTTAGCTTTTGCACAGCAATACACTCTCCCCAAAGTTTTTTCAAGCTCTGATTCTATTTTTAATACCTCTTCAGATTCAGCCAGCACCTGTGCAGACCCTTTGTCTCTTCCAGAAATTGCATTTTTGTGAAAAACTGCACAATCCTCATAGCACTGCAGGAGAGTCCCCAAAGGGAATCATGAGCGTGAAGAAAAGGGACCCTGTGGACATATCCAACGCACTGGGCATTAGCCCAACTTCCAAGTGCACCTCTCTGTTAGGTAATGGAAAATGTTCTCTTATTTCCCGTCTATATAAACACCTGTGTGACAGGATGAGGCCTGCATCGGCTCCTTCAGCCCTGCTCTGTTGGGAGCTTCCATCTTTAGCTTTTCTATTTGTTACTGGACCTGGATTTCTTCTTCCACGATGCCACTGGAATTAGCCCCACACTGACTTGTGCACCATTGCTGGACTTTTTGCCATGAACCCTTTTTTTCCTCTGGGGGCTGAGTCCACCCATCCCCAGCAGTGCCAGCAGTGGTGCCAGGAGGGCCCAGAGTTCGCACTGTTGCTCCTGCCGCTAGCATTTTGCTTTCCCCACGCTCCACATCCCCTCTCATTTTCCACAGTGGACAGTTTAATGCACCATTTTCTGCAGATTCCCACCTTCACTGCCTCATGCTGTCCTGGCTGGGGGCTGTTTTCTTGCAGTGCTTCACATGAAGCGTCTCACAGTGCTGCTTTCCAGGAATTCTGTTCTGGACATGATGAATTCCTCTGCATGGCAAATTTTAATTGTTTTATCAAGGATTTTTTTTTTCCCTGAGTTTTCCAATCTCTTTCCCTGGTGTTTTGCCTCAAATCCCAGCCATAATATGTTCCTTCTAATAAGGGATTCCAACCTGACAGTTGTAAGATTGGCACTGCCACCACACGTTACAAAATCTGGAGTTTGCACCGTGTTAGCTTTTTCTTTGGAAAAATAAGACACTGACATATGGCATCTCTCAAGAGAGTGGAGGCTGAGAGTGGGAGGCCAAGATAGTGAAGGGTAAGAGATTTGGAGGCCAATAATGGGAGCTGAGAGGAGAGAGGCCAAGAGTGGGAAGCCCAAAGAATGGAGGCTGAAGGATGCCGTAATCTACTCCCCAGCCATACTCTTGTTGTTTTTTCCTTACGTTTCCTCAGTTTCTCACTCAGTGGCCACTGACATACACTTGTGTGTGATGCCCCACACCTGAGGTGACGGCAGGAGCTGCCTCAGCCCACTCACAGCAGCTCCAGACTCTGAGCAGGCCCCTCGGCTCTGAGAGGATCATAACCCCCGAGTTGTGTCTAATCAGGCAGCAGCATCTGAGATTAATTGTGAGGGCTTTCCTCTACCCACCCACAGAGATAAATGCAGAGGAGCCAATTTGGTAATTGCTTTGAGTCCTGGTGTGCTTCTGAGTTGTTCCTGGGCCAGGATAAGGCTGGGTGAGGGAATATTTGCTGAGACATGAATGGAGCACTTACTGTGGCCCCAGCTCATAAAGATACTAGGGTGTCTTTAATGGGGCAGAGCCAGGGATGTCATAGGTGAGTACCATGATGTTATAAATAAGAGCAGGGAATCCCCTGCCTTGGCTTTGCTTAGACTCCCTCTTGCTTTCAAACAGCTCTGGAACCTGTTGCTGAGGTTTCCTACATCTCTCTTGAACCAGAAAGAAGGGAACAACCATTTTGACCAGCCCCACTGAACTGGCTGCACCTCAGAAGTGATACTGTGAAGACAACTCAGTTGACAATGCCATCACCCAAAGGTGAGGTGCTGTTGTTTTTGGGTGACCTACAGAGTTATCACGATGGTTTAGAGCATATGTTGCTGTGTCATCCAAGATGCTGGGGTGTAGAAAGGAATAAAGGATAGGGCAGGGGCAGATTGGTGCTTTACTGGCTGTGGGTTGGGAGGGAAGGGAAAAGCAGCCTTGGCATCTGTTAGTGGCCATTAAAAACTCCCGTGTTCTGCTAATCTGTGCTCATAAAAAGGCCATCTGCTAATGCTCAAAGGTCATTAAGTTACCAGCCCTGTTTACTCCTCCTGCATTGCTGGGCCAAGCCTTTCTGAGAAAAGAGGGCTTAAATGGTTATTACGGTGGCGCCTGCTCATGCTGCCGGGTGGTTAAGGGTCTGTCAGTATTTTCATTAGAAACCCAGACTTGCAGGGCTTTTTAAACTTGGCCATTAAAGCATTTGCTTCTCTCTGCCGAGCCATGCTTTGGAGAGGGAAATTTTGTGTTGGATTGGTTGATGATGAAATTGCTTATTGTCTTCTATGTTTTTCTTACAAGAAACAAAGGAAAAGCATAGAAAACATAAGCCCACTTAATGTGCAGCTCTAGGGGCTGTGGTGGGTATTGGTTTTGGGGTTACAGGAGTCTGCAGTATGGTCTGCCCATATAAATGCCACTGTCCCTAAGCATGCAGTGTTTGTGTCTCACACGGTCCCAGCACTACAGGTGGGTTAGGGAAGAAGCTGAGGCCTGGACTGTAAGTTGCTGTCTAGGTTTGAAAAGACCGGTGTCCGCCAGGGAAGGCAGGAACATCCCTTGGAATGGAGAACATGATCTCCCCTTCCCTCTGAATTATTATAACTTTGAAATCAAGGGCTTTCAGGCAAAGGTATGGGAAAAGGAATGACTGGTGTTTATAACGAGGCAAACAGGCACCAACAGAGCAAAGGCAGCAGCACAGCAGCAGCCTCTCTGCGGTGCAGTTCCGGTCACCGCCGGCAGGGGCGCTCTTGGCTCCGGGCACGGCAGGTGCGACGATTCCCCCGCGCCTGCAGGGGGCGCTGTGGCGCGAGCGCAGGTGCCTCTCCCTCACGCGGTAATGGCGGGCAGGCCGGATGGCAGAATCGGCCGCAGCACGAACCCCGGAGCGGGGGCTGGGGCGGCAGAGGCTGGCTCACCCGGGCTTGTGAGCAAGAGGTAGCAGAAACTACGCAGCTGTGGTGGGAGCTGGTGGGTCCCGGCAGGCGGGGGGGTGCGGGGTTACAATGTAGCAAAGAACCCAGAGCAGCCGCAGCCTGACTCCGGAACCGGGAGAGGCTCCCTCAGAGCGTGAGGGCCTCGCAGTGCCGGGTTTTCCTCTGAGACACCCGAGTAGATGGTAACAATCCTTTCCAGTAAGGCAGGGTGTTGATAAGGTCACAGTTCAATGGCTCCTCGTATGAGCAGAGCCTCAGTCATGGTAGGAGAAGAAAAGAGACAGAACTCCACAGTGGTGGTGGATTCTTCCCACAGCAAGGACAGCCTGTCTCCTCTGCCGTGCCTCAAGAGCGAGCTAGAAGCTGTGCCCAGCCCCTTCCTGAAGCCCAAATCTCGCGGTATCTCTGCCCTCAAGAGACACTCCCTGGATAAGGGAGTAGTCAGCTGCATCTTTCCCCCAGGGCTTGGCTACTTCTTTTGTCTCTCTTAAGTATCGGTTGTTATTGTCTCTTAGCAACAGATGGGACAAAATTCCCTGAGAGAAAGAAAACAAAAGGAGCAATCCTAACCTCCAACAGTTGCCTTGATTTCATAGGTTTTAGTCCAACCTTTAAGGTTACATTAACATAGTTTTCTTGTGGTTAAATGGAACTATCAAAAACTTTGATAATTCTTTTTTCCTTCTGAGACTTCCCAGCGATAAAATAAGACGTTGCTGCTCAAGTTTTTATCCTTCATTTCTGATAATGATGGTGTCTGTCTCATAAAAACCTGCCTTTTATCTTCTCCAATTAGCTGAGTTGCTGCACCCTTGTGCTGGGAAGTTCTGAGTGCACAGTCAAAGCACTCCCTCCCCAGTTCCATGGGGCCAAGCTGTCCACAGCACCTACCCTCCTGTCCCCGCTCCCATCGGCACCAGTTTAATCTTTTGCTGTCTGCATAGCATAAAGAAGAAACGTGGGTCAATGAATAATGAAAGCTCATTCAAAACCTGGACTCTCAGAGTTTGGTCTCTGCTGTGTTTTATTTTAAGTGGAACTTCTTTCACAGATCTCTTAATTTTTTTTTTTTTTTTTTTTTTAATACATTCTGGTGTTCCCTTGTGGATTTCATGAGTTTTTTCATCCAGGATTTAGGGGAAGATCATAGTGGTCGTATGATTCACTTGTTCTTCAAATTGTTTTTGTTTCTGTTCGGACTGAGCTCTGAGGCCAGCTGGGGACAGGAGGGTGCTGTGCTGGCCACTGCATGTAAATAAGGAATACAGACTTACTTGGAGAGCTAAGAGTCAAAAAATGGCATGAAAAACAGGGAAGGATATACCTTGGGATTTTAAAGCAGCCTTTCCAGACCATGATGCGGAACTTAAAAACAAAACAAAAAAACCCCAAAGTCTCCCTAATTTAGCAAAGATGTTTTTGCCAGAACCTTCTTCTCACCAGCCAGTCCTTAAAACTGTAACAACCCAACAGGTAGTTAAAATAGTCCCAACTAATTGTAACCAGGACTGCTGGCTTCTTCTGAGCTATTGTTCTGATTGGGCACCACAGCCAAATTCTTCAGGAGGTATATAGGCAAAGTAGTCAGTGTAAGGACTCAAAACAAGAACAGCTACAGGCCTGGAGTTTTTTTTTTAATTTATTACTAAACTGCTGTAAAAGCAGGCCCTGGGTCTCTGCTGCAGATGTGCCTGCCATGGGCTGGCTCATCGCTTGGTCCAACTCAATGTTGCTCTGTTGACTTCATGAGGAGAATGGATTGAAGTGTTACCAGCTGAGGGTTTAATTCAGATTTTCTTGAAGCACAGAAGTGATAAAATTTGTGCAACTTCACACCACCATTCTAACATCAGCTTTTCCAGGAAAGTTATTTTTTAAAAACACAGCCAAGCTTGGGAGTCTCTGGGACAAGAGAATTTCTCTATGGGAGAAATTGTCTTGTGATAGACACAGTAAGGTATTTGGAAAAGCAGTGGTGCAGTGAGCAGCCATCCATCCTCTACACCAGAGCAGTGGAAATGCCATTTTCCTTCCCCCTTGTTCCTTCTGTTTGAACCAAGTACTAAAAAAGGTGTTTCATATTTTTGCAGTAGTCAGTACTTAAAATACTTTGGTTCCTTATAGGTAGTGACACAGTCTGTTTTGTTGGTACACATGAAAACAAACAAGGAAGGAGACAGAAAGCACAGGCAAATCCTGGGATGTCATGTTTTGCCGAGGCTGTAAAGTGGAGGAGGCAGAGGCTTTTTGGGATTCTTGCTCAGCACACACAGAGCCAAATTACTGGTGAGTTTTGGAGTTGAGTGAATAGAATATTTTGCCCAGGGAAGGGTGGGGGATTTCACTTTGCAGATATGGCTCTATTTTACTGGGTATATTTATTTGTCTGTCTCTTGCTTAGGAGTGTTGGGAAGGTCTGCTCCATAGGATTAAATCATATCCCAAACCATCCTGGCTTTGTGACAGTACAAACATTATTGGATTTAGTTCCCTTCTGCTTATCCACCTCCTGTCCTCCAAGATCCCCATTATTATTATAATAATACCCACGAAACTCCTGCTCTGAGATCAGAGGGGTTTTCAAGTGCCGAAGCAATCAACAAAACATACCTGGTTCTTTTAATCTCCTTTAATCCCATCTTGTGGGACTATCCCAATAAATGATCACATATCCAAAAATTCTTTCTCTGTAATGACATCTGAGTTTTAGCTCACAGTTTTCATGAAATTGTCTCATATTTGAAAGAAGATATACTGGGGCCTTCTTATGCCATCAATAAAATAAAAGTTTGGATTGAAAAATTATCTTATGGAATAAAATAGAATAACAAAAATCCATCATTATCTATGTTTCAGAAAAGGATGGTGTTTTGTTTAGCATTTTAGCTAGAAATGATGTATGACTACATCATAAAACACTTATATTAAAAAGATCTTCTCTTCAAAATATATATTGTACTCTCTTATCATCCAGTCATTTCAGAGTGAAAGTTAAAAAATGCCCATCCTGTGGAATTAGTCACTGGTATTATATCTTACAGCTGATGTATTCTTCTAATACTTTTACTTAAAGGGGCTTTTACTCGGGGCTCATGAGAGCAGACATTTGTTGTGTTATTGAAAATGGTGATGCCATGGGTGGTGGGGTTGTATTATTTTGCCAAGACTTGGTCTGTCCTTTCCATTGGTTTTCTTTTTTGTTGTTGTTGTTTCTTTGGTGCATATGTTGAAACCCACTCAATTTTAAAGAAAATCAAGTGTTAGCAGAATAAAGGGTGGCCCATGCCATGGTTCAAAGTCTTGAGGGTGCGAGCTGTCCAGGAGTTTTCACAAAAATCCGTGTATCGGGAGCAGGCAATGTGACAAAAAGCAGGACTCTGCAACATCCTGGTTTGATGTTTTAGAGATGAAAAGTTTCTCCTGCCTGAGGCATAAATTTTGGCTTGAATGAGGGAGCCTAGCCCTAAGGCGAAGATGCTGGGACCCAGATTGCTGTTACTGGTTTGAACCACACAGAGCAGAGTCTTACAACTGACTTTATCTTGTCCTAAGTGAATGGCCTTGCCACAAAAAAGTGAATATTGTCAGGGAAATAAAGGAAAGGGAGGTTATTTTCTGGTGGCAGGCTTTTTCGTTTGTTTCATTTTGGTTTTTCTCTTAAGGAATGTGGATCCACGCAGAACATCAGCTTTTCTGAAAACCCAAAGTTTTACAAGGATGGGGGGAAAAACCCTTTTCCTACACATTTGCTAAGAGATTGTCCCAAATTGTAGGAGAGAGTGAGGCAGAATTGGGTTAAGTCAGCTGGTCACTTTTGTGGGAAAGCAAATACTGGGACATCTGCAGAGTAACTAAGCTGGACAGCCCTCTCTGGCCCGCGGAACAATTTACTGAGGGGATGGTTAAATGGCACAGATTAAGCTCATTAATGGTTCAGATATTTGCTTGGTTTACACAATGCTGTCCAGCAAATTGCATTGATGCTTGACAGAATTATTGTCATTATTTATTTTGCTGTAAGCCAGATTTATAGATATTTGTAGCTTTTGTAAGACTAAACATGAGAAACATTAATAGCTTTACTAATTATATCACTGCTTTAGAGATATAGATAGTGATAAAAATGCCAAGTAAAGTGAGCTAGTAAAACATTTTAAAGAGAATTTTAAAGTGAGCTACTGATTGATGATCCCTTGGGTCACTCTTAAGTTTTGAAAGAGAGATTGGTGCTTCCCACCAGGGCACGAGGGCCTTTTGCCTCCATCAACTCTTCTGGCAGAGATGAAGAAAAACAAGACTTGTATTGAGTGACTGATAACTAAATCAGATTGCATAATCTGAAAAATATTGAAATCCTATAATAGCATAAGCTGAGGCTGAACTTACTAAGCACAACAGGGTTGGTTGTCTGGTTTTTTCACCTTTACCTTGTCCTCAACCTCTCCTGCCCCCTGGATGGTTTATCTGCATTTCTTTGTCTCTTACATGCTAAAATTACAACCTCTTTAGAGCAGGAGCCGCCTCCTCCCTCTCTCTTATTACAATCGTGCACAGGGCCTAGCACAGCTTTGATGAGGAATTTGGGGTCCTAACAAAAATATGAATAATAATTTCATGGCTATTAAAAAATAAATAAAATCTTTAATTGGTAAGCAGAGTCTACAGAGGGCTATATACAAATTAAAGGTGTGTTTTTACACAGCTGTCAAATGAAAAATCTGTTTTCCTGACTATTGATCCCAGTTTTGCTGTGAGCACCTTTTTAAGTAGGGAGATAATGAGTGAGAAAAGAGTTAATAAATGTTCAGCCTTTACTGCAAGCATGAATGGAAATCCATCATCAGTGTAAGTACTGGATGGGCTCTAGATGACAATCCAAGCCTTCTTGACCACCGTCAGTGCCACCAGGAAGAAACCCACAGGGCCCTGGGAGCTGTGGTCCTTAGGGATGCGCGTGGCTCTCTGCTTTTCCTGATCCTCAGCACTGCCAAGTCCCGAGTTTTATTTTTCTCTGGGTTTAGTAATGACCTGGTTGAAACTCCCTTGAAGCCATTGGGAAGATTCACAGTCTCTAATGGCCTTTGGATCAGGATAGTGGTGGCATTTTCTTGGCGTGAGTGGCCTGGCGATTTTTTTCTCATGTGGGGGAAGAAACCCAATTTTCTTAATTTTATTTTTCTTCCCCCCCTGCCCTCCCTGCTTTGCAATTTCTCATTAATTGGTCTTCCTGACATGCTCATGATTAGTGTATTGTGGATGTGCCCAGGAGGAGCAAGTTGGGCCCCACCTCATCCATGGTGACATCCTATCGCTGCTTGATGGGATGAGCAAAAGGATGGGGGATTATGGGCAAAGCTTTAGAGCAGACCACTCTGGGAGTGTAAAGAAGATAGGGAATGTGATCCTGAACCCACTGAAATCCTCAAAGACTGGGCTGCCTTCTTACAGTGTGACAACAGGTCAAGCAAGTGACAGTGGGACTTATAATCCTCATTGAGAAATAAGGCTGAGGTATCACTGAGGCTGGGAGAGCTGGAAAAGTTTGGCACTGGCACCCCAATGCTCACCCCCCCCATGTCAGAGTCTTGGCTTTGCGGAGCAATTCAGAAACCTCATAGGAACAGGCTCTGGTGGAAGATCCCTGGGGTTTCTTTCTAGGCATGCTGTAAATATCACAGGGGCTGTTCTCCCTTTGATCCCAAACTGGAGATGAAAGGAACAATTCACACACGTTTTTGAACCATAAAAAACATGTGGCTTGACATTGGTTCCAGAAACAGGTCAAGATGTAGGATAATCTTATTTTTTTCCTGAAATATTTGAACTGTCTCTTCTCACCAGGTTATGAAGCTGTGCCATAGCCTTAGAATATAAACAAATGAGTGTGCTGTGGGATTTAATTCTCAAAACATGGGTAAGGGGAAAAGTCTGTTTGACTTAGGTTAGCAGAACTTTCTACTTAATACTGAAACTCAAAGTCAAATCACTGTGCTGCTCCCCGATTTCCTTCTTCTCTAATATAATCATTGTTCAGTTTTTGTGGGTTGTGATTGCGAAGAAAAAGCTTCACGTGTTCTTCTAGCTTGGAAAATGACAAGATAACAAATGATTTTATTGAGTAGCCCTACTCATTACTACTACTACTACTACTACTACTACTGTGTATCCTACTTTTATGTTTTGGACCATTGCTCTCCACCTGCACTCAGGTTTGTGGGCTTCCTTCGCTTTTACTCTGCTTCCCAAGACACCTCTTTGACTTGCAGGTGTTTTAAACTTCTTAGAGGCCTCAAATCTGATCTGCTATCCTAAAAAGATGGCATCCACCAGTCTGTGTGTGGAACCCTAAGTTTACAGGTAAAATCAGAAATTCTGTTTGCCCTCTGATGACCTTCAAATGAAATGATGAAAAAATTAGGAGGGCTGAAGTGGTTTTATCGTTGCCAAGGACTACTAGTCGTGAAGTTTCAGAAGGGTAGTGACTGCATGTATTGATGAAGGGTAAAGCCACATTTAACTGTCTTGCACCAATAACCATACAGGTTTGGCAGTAGAATGAGATTATGTCAGGACTAGTCAAATAATGTCAGTATTTTTTACCTCCAAGCTTTTTTCCCAAAAAAGGGGGATGTAGCATCTTTAATTAAATGTTATATGAATACATTCCAGATAGACCCAAACACAGGGCAACTGTGTTTCAGAAATGCTGTTTCTAGATTTAAAATGTATTTGAAATGTAATTTAAGAAAAGAGATAATGGGAAAAAAAAAAACCTAAAATAACTCGAAACAAGCCAGAATATAGTAGCTCATCATTACACTAATATATCAAACAATATGAGCTTAGCTTAATTATCCCCTTTGAGAGTTGAGAAAACTAAGCACAACCTTCAATTTACAGCTGTTTGGTGCCGGGAACCTGAATTATTATTTGAGAAGAAGGGGGAAAAAAAAGTTTATTTATTGTGACCTACACTCAGTTTTTATTCATCATGGAAAATCTGTATATTCACAAATGAGGGCTATTCATCTGCAGACTGCAGCATTCTTCAGCTGTCCGGGGCTGCATCAGCCGCACTTCTTCAGCTTTTGTGTTCATCTCGAAGCCTCTTCATCCAAATTGTTCATCATCTTGATGGCGGAGCTTTATCTTGCTCTAGTGCAGCTGCATTCCCCTTATCCAAAGTGCCGAGAGATACAAGGGAGAGGGAGAGAGCGAGAGGCAGAATAGAAAAGAGAAAAAGCAATGGCCAGTGCTCATATGAGGATAATTTGTAGTTTCTCAATAATAATAAAAAAATAAAAAAAAAAAAAAAAGGAGGACAGGCTAATTACTGGCTTAACTAGGGCAGCCTGTGGATCCTCATGTCAAAAGGACTAGCGTAATTATTTGCCATCAAAGCACATTCATATTGTGGTACAAAAGAAGGGCCTTTCGCAAATGGATCTCACTAATAAACAGGGCTGAGAGGAGCATTATGTGTCTCCCTGGATGCAAGCGCATTAACACAGTGACATGGAGCATAACTCTCAGCCTGGAGAGGGGGGGTGGAGAGGAAGAATGATAATTATCCCCCCTCCCCAGCTTTCCTCTCCTTTTCCTTTGTGTTGGGCTAGCAAGCCGAACGCGACCCGCTGGAAGGCCCAAGGCAGGCTATTAGTGACCTCTGAGCATTGACAAGGTGGCTACACTCTTAAAAGCCCAGCTCTCCATGTCAGGAGGGTCGCAGGAGCCCAGGAGAGGAGCTTTAAATGGTCCAGCAAACACTTCAACCTTAAAGACACCTGGAAGGTCATGACCAATTTAATGTAGATGAATCTGGCATGAAGAGGGCTCTTTTGAAACCACAGACAAAAGTTTTTAGTTGGTTTTTTTTCTTTTTCTTGGGTGGGGGTTTTTTTTTCCACATTGTTTTTTCACAGATCTTAGCATAAGAGATGCTGGAGAAAGAGACTTGATTCTGGAGGCCACTTCTGCAGTCGCTGAGCAGATGTGGTGCCAGGCGGCCTCCAAGGCTGCAGCTTTCCATGAGAAAAAGTAAACAATGTTTGCAAAGAACGAGAAGGGACTTGGATGAACCTTCCAGGCATGTCTGGAAGCACTGATGTGCTAACACATTTCAAACTCAGATATATTGCAAAACGTGTGTATATCTATAAGTTTATATGTTGTATGAAAAGAGGACTGTTTGTTTCTGGGGTTTTTCAGTACTCCAGCTACATCAGGCTAGTTCCTGCCAATGCCCACTGGCAGCCCCTGTTCCTTTCTTGCCAGGCATAGAGTTTATCTGTTGGGATGGTGTCTGAGTGAGCCCATTGCTTGTGATGGGTTAAAGGGAGAGCTACAGGGAAATGTTGAGCACCACGATTTGGTTTCCCCAATCTCCTCCCTTAGAGCTGTACAGCCTCAGCACTCAGGTGCATAAGCTGCCTTGGCTGTGCTCATTTTCCCAAGGAAATCCCTTCTGCTCCTTCTCTTCCTTTCATGGAGAGGAGGCTGCAATAGGGGTAGTCTGTGAATAATGGGGATGAGCCACCCACCCCTAGTGCTCCACTGCTCTGGAGGAACTTAGAGGTCTACAATGTTGGTTTTGCTTTGTTTTCACAAAGGACTCTTCTTTCAGTGCTTATGCCCCAACTTCTTTTAAGTGATTGGGTTCCGTGCTATAGAACAGCTCTGCTGGCTATCAAAACAGTAAACTGGGATAGTCCTTTCCTGTGACAGCTTTGCCTGACACCACAAAACACACCAAGTGCGGCTGGAAAGAGGGAAGGTGTCAGTCCGGGTCGGGAGCGCATGGCACATGGTGACACGAATCTGGACGTGTAGCCACATGTGACTGGGATAAAAGGATTTTGAAGCCCAACTCATCTGTGTGACAGAGTGCTGAAAGCCAAAGTTGTTCCTTTTCCAGCACTCTTCTAGGTCACATCTAGGTCACATTACAGAGAGGAGCCCCTTTTCCTTGTCACAGCACTTGGGGACATCGCTGTCCGTGTCACCTTGAAGGGCAGGAGGAGCCCAGGTGTGTACACACCTGCTAGTCCTGCTCGTCCCAGGAACAGCTCATGGAGCCACTGGGCTTAGGATGAGAGTTGATATTTAGTCAACTTAACACACCCAGCTGTGAATCAAATTTGAAAAATGAGCAAATGAGGTGGCTTTAAAATTTGTGGCATTAAACCGGTGGCAAGTCTTTTGCTGTTCCTTTTTCTCTTCTTTCTCCTTTTTTCTTTTTTTCTGTTTTCCCCCATCCTTCTTGCTTGGTAACTTTAGAAAGGATTGGATGCTTTTCCCAAATTGTGCTTTGTAAGAAAAAAGAGTGGTAAATGTGGGCTTGAAGGGGGAGAAAATAACCTAAGAGGAGGCTCTTTAGTAGAGGTCACAGAAACCTGATGCAACTCATAGTGAAATGGCAAACATTGCTAGAACAGGAGTACGGACACACTGTTACCCAGGCAGGGTTTGAGGGCTGGGCAGTGTTTTTAGGACATGCCCAGTATCTGTGACATAAAAAATTCCAAATTTTCACCCATCTGGGAACTGTACAAAAGTTTATCCCCAGTATGGAGTGCTGGAGGGATGGAGACCCACTGGAGCAGTTGATAGCAGCAGCCCACCACCAAGCAGACACAAAGCTGCTTGTTCTCCTATGCTTCCTTGTCTCTATAGGCTTACAAGGTTTTTTCCTTTTTCCTCTATTAGCCTAGATGTTAGAAAATTCTGCATACAGCAAGTTTTGCCTTCAGTTTAAAGGAAACTTTAAACAGGGACTCAGCAGCAGAATTGGATCTACTGAGGTATGGGTATTCTGGAGTATAAAGATCATAATTCATATAATTTTAAAATAAATATCTCTAAGGTAGGGATTAGAGAAGTTACCTTTATAAAGTTGGGAGAGTGAGGTTTTTTGTATTTTTACATGAATCCATGTAAACTTTCCTGGCTTAGTTGTATCCAGCCATGCCAAGGACCAAGTGCTGATATGAGCAATAAAGACAATGTTATTAGCAGCATTACATCAATGTAAAGAAGGTTATGGAGTTAGCATTTGTTTAAAAAAATCTGTTAATGGTGACTTTTTGCCATTAACTCACTCTTTTGCAGTATTTTATACAGTGTTTATGAACCTAGGTATGTATTTCTAGTGTTGCCAAGAATAATCAAAGACAAATACAGCAGTTGCAGGGTTTCTTTCCTGATGAAATTCTACTGCGGCTTCTAAACCCAGAGCTGGCCTCCGGTAGGGGACTGTGTCCTCCTGGAGTCACAGTGTGCTGCTTGAACTTATCACATAATGCTTTCAAGGTTGCTTGTCTAAAGTGACTTAATTTGTACTGCAGAAGTAGCCTTGTACCCACAAACACGCCAAAAGCCGCAGCGAGCCAGGGCAGCAGGGTTATTACTAATTTTTTATTAAAATCCCTTAGGCGCACACAGAAGGCCCAAAAGCAGCTTTAATAATAGACAACATACAGCACATTTTTCTTGTATTGCCATGTAATCAAATCTAAAGCTTCTGTTCACTTTCTTTGTTTTACCTAGAGGACCAGCTTCCAATTTAGTTGTGGCCTGCACTAAACTGATTTTTCATTGTAATTAATGCCTACTTTGGCCTCAACCACTTATACAACTTTCCATTAGAGGTTTGCAGCCATCCACAGAGAATTTCACCAAGTTACCCTCCCGATCCTGCTACACTTGCAATTTTTGTTAAACTGCCTTTATTTTTCTTTTTTTACTTTATTATTATTTTGCAAAGAATGTTTAAATTACTGGGCCAAATAGGTTTCTTTTTCCCTTTTATTTTTCTCTTTTTTCTCCCTCCCCCAACCCCCCCTTTTCTTCCCCCCTGCCTGCTGCACCTATTAAAGTGGTTGGGCAGGAGTCCAACTGGAAGGAAAGCCTTTAAGTGATTTCAGAAAGGGCTAGTGGAACTTATTTAGGCCTGGGGTCTGCTGTGGTTAATTTTCAGTCTGTGTTTTGTGCTGTCCATTTCCTCTGAAATACTACCTGGGGTTTAAGGTTCCTCAGCACAGGATGTTAATAGGCCTCTGCAAACATTCAAAAGGCAGCTTTCCCACCACTAACCTTAAAAAGATTGTGGCACTGGGCCCAGGGTCAGATTGAATAGATGAAAAAGTATATGCTGTGCTTTTGCTTGCTCCTTGGACCTTTCCCTGTTGGCTTGCCTGACATTTTCAGTGACTTTTCTTAGTACCTTATTTTCAGCGTGCTTCCTAGAAAATTCTGCTTATTACCTTCTCCTATCCCCCAACAGCATTGCTAACTCGGGCAGCACAACAATTTGTAGCCATCCCTTGCTGTCCTCTTGGACTTTTCCCTTGCTGCTGCTTCTTCTGGCCCCGATGGACCAGCCAGGCCCCTCAGCATGTCATCCACACGCCATCACCCGGGGATACTGGGATGCTCCCCGCAGGTCCCTGGTGTGTCTCTCCCAAGGAGAGCTAGTCTGCTGCGAGGGTAGAGCAGAGCTAATGATCAATTATGTGCATCTCTGCTACCTTGGCTCTCCTCCCTGGAGCAAGAAATGCAGCCATGGGAGCTCCAGGGTAGGTGTGCAGGTTTTTGGGCACTGGAGTCTCACATTTCCCAATGTTTGGATTCCAGTACCAACATCCTTGCCTTGCTGTGGCACTGTTCAAAAGAGACTGAAGGGTGCTGATTCTGTGTGCAACCTCCCTACATGCTTTAGCACATGCACTCACCTCTCTTCTAGTTGCACCTGAGAAATTAGACAGACCCAAGGCCAAGAGGTGCCTGCTGTCCCTGGTCTGAGCTGGCAGCTTGTTGGATGTACTGGTTGAAGGTACTGGCCTGATGGGCTCCATGCTAAAGGGCAGTTCTGCTGGTCTTCTTTTTGTGGGTGCAGCTCCTTTTAGGAAAGCAATCAGATGAATTTAACTGGATTTGATTTAGGGGCTCGTTTGGGTGCCAAATGTGGGTTTTTAGAAATATGTCCTGTTAGACCTCCTGGGAGTAAGGAGGAAAGGTAGATGGGTGTTTGGGATCACATAGGTCTGCTCTGTATTGTTACTGTGCCAGATGTCCCCACCTTAGTGTGGGAAGAATAAGAAGCAGGTCTTTATTTTTTTTTCCCCAGAATAGTGGTAGCTCTTCCTCAATTACAGGGGAACTAAAGTAGCATTTGAGACGAGTAAACAGAGACTCCCAGACATTCCAGGTGATGGCTACAAGCTAGGCCTTGAATCCCAAACAATGGATTTACATCCCTACCCAAGACAGCTGCCCTTCTGGCTTTTGACTCTGGTTCACAACTGGACTCATTTGCAAGTTCAGTCCTTTCTGGCAGCCCTGGAAACCACAAGTGTTTCAATTGAAGCGGAATGGGAAGGAAAACTAGACCAGTGGAAAGACAGAGTAGCATGTGCTTTTGTGTGAGCTGGAAGTATGGATACACCAAATCCGGCATATGCTTGGCCCGTGTTCTGTTCTAAGGATCTGCCCCTTTGCACCCAATGGCACAACTTCCAGGGATATTTCCTCCAGGAGAGACCTGCAGCACTGTGCCCATCTGAATGTACAGTGGCTGCAAATACCTTGCTGTCCATGTGCCAGCATGAGCACCCCCACAGAGAAGCAACTGATATTGGTCTAAACACATTTGTGTATCTCTGCCTGACATTTGCTCTGTTAAAAGGTCAGGCTTCTGCAGCAGAAACAGGAGCCGTCTTCCTCATTATCACATATTACTGCAAATTTCCATTTCCAGTTCCAAAGCTTCCAGTGATTTTTGCTGCTGTGGCTAGTGCAGTCCTACATAAAGTGCACTGTGCCAGTCTGGAAGCTCTACCCTGAATCACAGCAATGATGCTGAGTGACCATTTGGGGAAAATTTGGGAAAAGCCAGTGAATTTCTTGCTGCAGTAAGTTCCTTGCTTGCAGTGACAAGTTGGGAAAATATGTGACAAATTTAACTTAGGCAAGTCTGCAGGAAGAAAGGGCTGTTCTGCAAAGATCCATTCATATTTTTCAGTCTTTCCACAGAAGTGCTGCTCTCAGTTCCTCTGTAATCTCTGATATTTCCTAATATCAGAGTGCAGTGCTGGCAGAGGCAGAACCTGAGGCTAAGCTTCAGTCTGTGTTCTTGCTCAGAGGAGGTGGATTCTGGGATCTCTTTGGCTTTTGAACATCAAGAGGCCAGGCTCAGAAGCAAAGGGTGGTGGGGGGGGAAATGTATTGTTAAGTGAAGGTCTTGCTGATGGGAATATACTGATGCCAAAATAAAAGCTTATGTGACACTGGAGTTGGGCAGGCTCTTTGGGAGTTCACTGGGGAAGATTGCTTGCTCTCTGCTTTCCATACCACCCTCCAACCAACCTCAGGAGCAGTTATATGGACCTTTACATATAAAAGAAACTCCAAATGTCCATGGGGTAACACCATTGTGGAGAGAGAAGATATTGTTCTTGCTTCTTGCATTTATCTGGTTATGTCCAATGTAGGAGGCTCAGGAAAAGCATTTCCTTGATTGGTAGATGAGCTGGCTGGGAGAGGGATGAGCATCTTGCTGGTCCTGCTCTGAGTCCCACGTGCAGTATGGATGGCCACTGGCTGACTTTCCCGATTTTTCCGCTGACTGCTAATGTGCTGTAAGGTGGCCACTCAACGGTGGCCTTGGGAGAGGGGATGATAAACTGCTGATTTAGTAATGGAAGAGTTGGGGGGAGGAAGAGCCTTACTCACTTTGGCCTCAGATATGGGTGAGACCTGGGGAGCCTTTTACAACAACAAAGTGAAAGAACAAATGCCTCACAGCATAGTTTTAATGTAGGTTTGGTTCTTTTTTTCCCAATAACAACCATAAAGAAAATATACTTTGCAAGCAAAATATTTTTTTCACATTCTTCCCCTTAGTTTTCATCCTTTTTGTGGTGGTGGCCAACCACAGAACTGCAGTCAGGGGAGGCAAAGTCCATGCTGGTATCTGCTCTGAAGATATTCAGATGCTACAGATTATGGTGTAGTAATTTCTCTAAGAGTGATGCATCTCCCTGCTCGGCTCTGTAATTCAGGTGGGTACCCACTGGAGGAGGATTCCCATTAGGATGAGATGCCACTGAAGCAGGGTGAGTCTGCAGGATGCTTTAACCACATTCCTACCCTAACTACCCCTAATTTTTCCCTCCTTGCCAGATCTGCAGTGAGAGAAATGCCTAACCAGGAATAAGTATTTCACGTAATTTCCTTGCCCTTGCATTTTTGTCTTATAGAAAACATTATTGGGTCTAATGTTTTTAGGAGCTTGGGGTGTCCCTTTTCCCAAAGCATTTATGGGCATCTTGAGCCAGTTTATTTATGCTAATTCAGTAAAACAGAAGCACTACATTTGAATTCTTTGCCATTGTAGTTGTGACTGAGGACAGTTGCAATGTAACAAGATGAGGATGCCCTCCTTTTATCTGCTCTTCCCGCTGTGGAAGTTAGTGCTGGCTTAAACCCTGGCTGCCATTAATGAAAAATTCCACTATTTTTATTAAATTTCAGAATCACCTCAGCTAGCATGAAAAACAATGATATTGGATTTCTTTTTAAAATTAACAATGTATGTAACACAGTGAAAAAAGCTGACATTTACTTAGTGCCTGGGAGCAAAGAGACTGCGAGGCGGATGGTGAGCTCTCCTTCATCCTGCAGCCTGGGAATGCAGGCTGGAGACGTGGGGCGAGGTGGCTCGGGGTGGATCACACAGCCAGGATGAAAGCCAAGAAACACCACCGCTATTGCTACCTTTCTCCAGTAGGAGAACGTCAGGGCTCGTGGGGGAAGTGAAAAAAAAAAGATTTATTTTAACAGCTGGCCTGGATGTCTGCCAAAATGAGAGGGAGCTCAGAAGTGGAGCTGGGGATCGTGGTTCAAGGATGCAGGAGGTGTGAGCTGGGTCTGGATAGTCATCAGCTCTGATCTGTGCCATGGTCAGGCTGGGGAGGGACCTTAAACCCCCTTCAGATGTCGAGGGACATTCACCATCCAACTGATGTGCACCATCCCCGCTTCTTACAGAGAGAGGAGCCAGCCAGTGAGGGGAGCTGATGTTACTGTAACTGGACTTCAGATTTTTAAGGCAGGTTTATTTATGGTTTAAAATTATGGAGTTAGCATTTTAGCCTGGGTTCATTTTAAAATCCACTCTCTTTAGGAAGTTCCTACTGCAATCAGCAGGTTCCCTTAGAAAAGTAAAAGCAGGGAGTTGCTTCATACCTGTTCTCAGTCATTGCAGAGGGTGCAGTGTTTAGTGGAGACCAGCCTACCTTAGGCTGGAAGTGTTATTTGATTAACAGTCTGGGGCAACCTAGAAATGAGCTTGCTTTTGAGGAGAGTCCACAGATCACCAGGAATGTATTCTAGTAGGGAAGTATCCCCGCTGTCTTCCTAATTCATTCCTCCCCACTTTATCCAACACGCATTGCTGCTGGATTATTGACTATGTGATTTCTTTGCTTGATGTCACAATAGAAAAGGCATTACTGTACGACACAAGGAAATAAAGCAGGGCTGTGTGTGTTAGACTTGTGGTAATGGTGAGTAAGGCTGTACAGGGCATACTCATCCTCATTTAGGGTTTGGTCCCCACCTTCCTCTCTGGATGCTTAGAGCAAATATGGGACCAGAGATCTGGCCATGGTCTCCTTCCACCCTTGCCATGGGGGACTCTTGGTATATGTGGGGGGCCATATAGCACAGAAATTGCTCGATTCCAATGATGGCAGGCAGGACCAGCCCTTGCATTCTGGGTTATAAACTGATTTACCTGGAGCTGGGAAAGCCATGCCACCTGCCAACACAGACAGGCACTGAGCATCCCAAGGGAGACTGTGCAGGAAACTTGTGTAAAGTTCTGTCCCTCGTGAAAATATCACTGCCATAAATCTGTTCTTGGCACTGCAGTGACTCTAAATGTGCATGGTCCCCATCCACTCCGCTTCCCCAGATTTTCAGGAGCAGGATCTCACAGTTGTGTTTAAATTCCCTGCTTACAAGGAGTGCCTGGCAGAGGCGCTGCAGACTTTTCCTGTTACCTACCTCAGCTTCCAACCTTGGGTTGGGTGCACTAAGCATACTGCAAAGGTGTGTCAGTGAAGACAGGTATCCACATAAAGGGTGCTCTGTCCATCTATACCATTATCTGATCAGCAGTTGACTATTATAAATAGCCTTAAAGCAGCTCACCATCATCCTACGCCACCATGGTAATAAATAAGTGCATATTTTTAAAAGGCTTTTTACTCTTAGAAGAGAAAAAGATATAATAGCGTGCTTTTTTTTAATATGTCACATAATTTATTCCAACAAACAGATGTATTTTGTTGTTGCCATTATCATTTGATGAAATACTTTAAAGCTGGTCCAAGGTGGTGCATTTTCAAATATAATGTATACAGTACATCTAGCAGTTAGTGGAATTTGGATGTGCAGCATAGAATGGTCATTATTTTTACTGAAAAAATAAAGGCACTAATTACTTACAGACAAGATACTTAGCACAAACAGATAAGCTTCAAAATGAAAAATTCTCGGTTTATGATAATTATGTTCTCTGCTTTGTTTTCAGAGACTGATAATTTGAGGCTTTAAAATCACCAGGAAGCCATTAATTGGAATTCTTCAATAAAAAATAAATTACATAGAAGTTCATGATGAGTTGTAAAAACACAGAGACTGTATTATGCAGTGAGCGACATTGCTCTACTATTTATAGGCATGCAGAGCTATGTAACAGCAAAAACTGTAAAGAATTTGAGATGTGCAGATAGCAATTATTCACGGATCCCAACGATCTGCAGATATTTCAAATAACTGCTTTTAGCAGATCAGCTATCCAGTAAAAGCAGGGCTTTATTTCCAAGTGGCACTCTTCTAGCATGTTGCTTCTTGTTTTTGACATCTTGTATGACATTATTCTCCTAGAGCTGATCATAATGAGGAGACATGGAAATCCATGTATGAGAGCAGAAACTCCATGCCATGTCTGTGTTTATCGAGAGGAGCTGAAGGAATTTCTCTTAGAAGGGTTAGTCCCTGTGCTCCTTCCTCCTGTAGCAGGCTGAGGTCCTGGAATCCATAGCAGCTGACCAAAAAAAAGGGTATTGTTTTTCTTTCCTGCCCCATTTTTCTGCTGCCACCTTTTTCTTTGCTTCCGCCTGGGACCACATCCTCAGGGATGGTCCTGTGAGAGCAGCTGGTAGAGAGGTTCAAGGACTAAGGATCTGCCCAGTGGCCCTGAGCACAAAATTTCTCTTGACTTAGGAAGGAGCCAGACTGACCCTTCACTGGTGCTATGTGAACAATTTGGGGGTATTTAGAGCTGTTCCAGAGATCTCTCATCCACCCAGACCTTTCAAGCACCCACTGCTGTCCTTCTAAACACATGGGGCAGAAGCCACCAGACATCCAGCAGCTTTGGAGTCTCCCATGCAGAGTCCGGTCTTTCTGCTTTCCTGAAGGAGAGCTGACACCTCTTTGCTATTGTTTGGATCCAGGCCTGCGAATCCAGGCACTAATGGGGCTCAGTTAATTGTCTGCCCAGAGGATATAAAATACTGCTATATTCCGGTTATGCTCTTTTCATGACCACTGACACCCCGGGCTCCTGCAAGGAGCTCTTTAGATAAAGCAAGGAACAAAAGTGATCGTGGGGATCCTTGACACGTGCCACCTAGCAAAGGAAACAGAGCAGGTTTCAGCTCATTCACCACTAAGCTCAAGGGGATGCACAAAAGAGTGAAGTGGCCTTGGTGGAGCCTTGTCTAAAGTTACACTTCAGGAAGACAGAGGAAGTGTTTCCTGAGGACCTGATCAAAGGCTCTCTTTTCAATGCCAGTTTAGTGCCTTCTGGCCACCTTCATTCGCAGGTACCATTCAAGGGCTTGACACAACTCCCAGGCAAGTTCATTCTCACCACATCAGCAAGCACTGAGCTGAAAACCATCTTTTTAATATTTGATGGCTAAAATTCATCAAAAGTATCAGCTGGTTTATTCCCCCCTCCCTTGTTTGTTTAGATCTGAGTTAGTGCAATCCCAGGGAAGGCTGGACAATGCAAGGGAGACAAGGATAATGTGAGACAGTGGCAGAGAGTTTGCAGGGAAGCCGGTACAGCTTCAAAACCAAATGGCATCACGTTAGGAGACAAAGCCATACAATGAAAATATTGTGTCTCTGCTGCCACTCAAGGAGTATTGTAATTCTTGGAGAACAAAACCCACCATACATCTCCAAAATCAATTGATAAGAGATCTCAGAGAGATTAAAAACTGTTCCCTCCCATTCATTAGTAAAGGTGGCTTCTGTCCAAAGCCGATTGTTGGTGTGGGCCAACTATGATAAATGCTCTCTTATGCACCAAAAAGAAACACTTCTTAATGAGCGATCAGCTTGTGTACGTTTTAATTTCCAAATTGCTGTTGAGTACATACACAGTTCCCCAGAAGTGACAGTGCTGCTCAGAGGCATGCTCCCCTAAGCAACACTTTGCTTTCTTTGTAGGCTCATAGAACTTTTTGATGGCAAGCCAATCCTATGACCCAAGCCAAACCCATGATGTCTGTGTATGACTGATATTGCAACAATGAGCTATTAACTTCTGTTTCCATGTATTCTGAAACAAAAAGAAAGTATTCATACGTGGTTAGTGTGTGGCACCTAAGCATTTATGGGATGTGATTGCAGTGACTGGGTACCCACAGCTTCTGTTTGCTCACAGTTCCTGATGCTCAGCACCTTTGAGTATGAGGACGTTTCGTTGTGGAAAAAGCCTCTTCCCAACAGAATGGTTCTGCCTGTGCTCCATGGCTTGGTTTTGCCCTCTTTCCCCATGTGTGACTTAGCCTAAAAAACATCCTTCTGCAGCCTCTGTGCTCCTTTGGGAGAGCCGAGACCGGAATGTCCCACACAGCCGCCCCAGGGCAGCACAGCAGCGATGACACAGAGCCTGCCTTTGCTTTCTTCCTGCATCCCTGAAGTCTGTAGCTCAACAGCGAGCCTGTTCTCGGTCCTGGAAAAGCCTTGTGTGTCCCATCCTGCCACAAGCCCCACAGATCTTAAGGAGCATTGGTGACATTTATCCCATCTCTAAATTATTCTCAGTAGAGCGGTGCTTGGGCCAGTGACAGTGATGCTGCAAAAGGTCACTTGAGGGACCTTGATGCCCTGTTTTATTTACTTAGTTTATTTGGCTTGCAATGGAGACAGGACATGCTTAATACGTTGGCCACGTCACGGGCAGCCAAGCTCCAGTGCCCAGCACCTCCTCGGATTAGAGCATTTGTAGGAGGTGTCAGAAGAAATGGAAGGAGTTCAGCATTTTTTTTGGTATGTCAAAATTTCAAAGGATTTCTGAAATTTAATGAACTCATTTAATAGGCATAATTGTCTTGAGTACATGTGAGAAAACTTCTGAAATAGCAGAATTAGGCATGCTCCATTTTGTAGCCTTTCAATGACCTCCAGCAAACGTGTGACCCAGATATGAGAGCCTCCTGTCCACTTGCATAAACATGATGTTTTAAAAAGGCGGTGGGGGGGGGGATAAAAGAATTGAGCTCTTAATGGCACACGGACAGAGACATACTGCAATTGCAAAACAAATTCAGCAGCAGATAGAGAATCGCCTCCAGACTCTGCACGCCAAAACTCCGCCGCCTCCCGCGAGACGGAGCTTTGAGGGCCGGGGAGCTTCGGTCCGAAGTGCTGCGGATTTCCCTGCACAAAGGCTCAAGTGGTAGCAAGGGGCACGGAGCTGCTTCGGGCCCAGGAAAAGCTCTGCTTTAATGCTTGAGTGATGTCCAAGCTGCTGTTACACAATATATTCAGGATGCCCTGGAACATACGGCAATTTTTGTTTCCTGGCCTCGATGGAGGATGTGTAGGGGTTGTTAGTGGCCATGCCAGGCAGTGAGGAGGTGGTAGCTGCTCACTCCAGCCCTCCTGCCACTTGCATACCAGTTATGGTGCAAGCAAAAGCTGTAATATCAAAAATCTCATTAATTAACATGCATTTTTAATACATCATTAACTTCCCATCACATGTCTGTCGTGCTCCCTTGATCTGGAGGAGCTCTGTGACTGGGTTCTGACCATGGGCTTCTTCAACCCTACTCGCAGAGAGGGGTGAGTGGCTCATCTATAGTTTAGGCCCACCATTGCCATAGTAACCAGCCCTGATTGACAGGACTTGGAATGAATATGCACACTTAGCAGAAGGGCATGGGGGTCCTGCCAGGGGTACCACTGCTGGCCCCACTCATGGCAGGCTGCGACTCCAGCATCCCACCTACCCAATCCCCACTCCCTTCATTGCTATGAGTCAGGTTTAATTAAAAGCAGGAACCAGCAAAGTGTGGCTGGGATTTAAAATTATATGCTGTTAGTTATTAACTGCTACAAATTAGGTAGATGTTGTTTCAAGGAGAGCAATTTCCACAGCCGGTGCTGGTAGAGTGAGTTGGCGTGGGGTATGGCACAACTTTCCAAAGCAGGGATTGCCAGCTTTCTCAGAAAAGTGCTTTTTTGGCCACTTCTTGGGTTTTACGCATGACCGAGATTCAGCATTGTTCATGCTTGCTTGCAGCAATGATACTTCCCTGTCTATGAAAACTCATTTTTCATTTTAACAATAATTCCCGGGCAGGAAAAAACACGTCCTGGTTTCTCTACTGAGCCAAGCACTGAAACTGAATATTGGGCCAAATTATGCTCTGATTTTGCAACTTTAAAATATGCCTTTGCAAGTTAGTGCTGAATTCAGTTTGTTCCCCTCAGGCATTTTCCATGCTATAAAAATTGTGTTTCTTTTTTCTTTTATTTTTCTCTTTTTTTTCTTTTTCTCCTGCCATTTGAGCAAAAGGAAGACTCAAATGAGAGAATGAAGTCAATCGTTAGATTAAAATTATCTGAACTCTTGGTGTTAGAGGAAAACCATAAGGAAGCCTCACTCCAAGTATCTTTCCTAGAAATCTGAATTATCAGTGTGACTAAATTCTGCTGATACAGAATGAGGCATTTTGAGTTGTGTCAGCCAGTCATTAAAAAAAAACCAAAAAACAAAACCCAGAAAAAAACAAAACTTTGAGACTTCAACACTTCTGTTCAGCAGTTTAAAGGGAGAAAGCAGTGAGCTGGTCTGAAGATTTTCCTTCCCCACTACTTTTGCTGCTTCCACAACCCTGCAGGGGAGAAGCAAACAGTCTTTGAGCTGTAATAGGTGTAAAACTAAGCAAATTCAACAAAGTTTTAGTGAGTGAGAACGGAGAGCAGCGTTCACAACGTTTTATTTGGCAGTCCCTTTATAGGTGCTCAGACGTGGAGACTGGGAGTGTGAAACACAGAGACAGATTGCTCTGGGATGGAGAATGGGGAATTTAAGGTTCCATGCATAGCACAACTTTTATTGGGCTAAGAAGTGCAGAGTGCAAACCATGGTTTTGACACCAAAAAACAACCCCCAGCCAAAAAAAAAGCTTTTCAGACTAGAGTTTTTATGTTAATCTGGTAAAAACTATTAGAGAATTGATCATTGGTAGCTTTTTAAAAGCCATTAAGGCTGAAGGCCACAACCCACACATATCTTCAGAGCAGATAAATCAATTTTTTTTCAGAATTGATAAATGGCATGTAGGGGTGTGTGCATGTATGTTTGAGTGTGTGAATGTTTTCCTGAGAGTGTGAGAAATAAAGTAGTTAGCAGGGGGATGTAAAAACTCATTCTTGTTTGTCATCAAGTGTGGCAGAGGGACAGAAATTAAAGAGGCTGGGGGGAAGCGAGCAGCTGTAGCTGTACTGACACCAATAACTTTTCATGAGGGTGAATCAAAGCATCAGGATGTGAGACCCTCGCTCCTGCCCTTTTGAACTTGCTTCTATAGATCACCATGAAATCGAGAAGTGAGAGAAAGCCTTCTGTCCCCAGTGGGGAGAGAGGAAACCAGCGGCTGATGCAAATATTTCAGATGAGAAGCTGAACACACGCCCTGCTCACATCCGCAGGGATGGCCACGTTGAGCAATACCAATGTGTTTCGGAGGTGGAAACAGGTCTGAGGTAATGAGTACATGAAGGAGAAGTGGGCCCTCCTCATGTCCACTCGTGTGAAGTGTAAAACATCACTTTAGCCATGGTGGGGCCCTGCAAATGCACCAAGTGCAGTGGTGGTGCCCCTGAACATGGGTGGTGTGAGGTGCAGCAGGATGAGCTCTGTGGGACATCCTGGCCAGGCTGGAGCTCGGCTGTCCCCCAGCCCAGGCAGCAGCTCAGCAGGTCATGCTCTTGCCCTGGCCATGTGACTGGTGGCTCTTCCTGTAAAAACCAAGGATGTCACATCCCTGCTGCCGCCAGCTGCCAGGCAGCTCACGCTGCATCAGCATGAGTTGCCCTATGGGACCTGTGCAAGAAGGTGTTTGTGCTTGGAATGTTTTGTCCCTGAGAGCTGGCTCTGAATGTCCCCTCCACGCTGGGAACAAGCAGGGAGGGACATGATGTGGCAGCAGATCTGCTGCTGAGACTGCTGGCTGTGCTTTTGAGGTGGCCACGGGGCTTTCCACTGGGCCCAGCCTTGCAGGTGTCGGATGTGGAGTGGTCAACACGCCCCAGTGGCTCTTCAGATGTTTCTGGTGTCTGTCTGCTACTCAAATGGCAGTGGCTGAAGTCCCGCTGGGTCGGGAGGCTCTGTGCCTTAGTGTTGTGTGGCATTGCTTGGCCTACAGTTTGCTTTTAAAAGCAAATTGAGAAGTGAGAGGCAGCTGCCACACTCACAGACCCTTCATGAAGACATGGTCCCCTGCTTGGCCTCTTGGACAAAGAAAGAGAATAATTTGCAAGACCCAAATTCCCCACTGTGGCAGCACAGGCAACCTTTTCACTCATCTTTAGAGACAAAGGTAGGAGGGAATGCTCAAAGTTGAATGATACCCAAGTGTATGTTGCTCTCTTGGGTTAAAACAAGGCCCCTCAGAAATCAGATTTCTGCTGAGGCCGAGGGGTGCTGCTTCTCTCCTCCCAGCTCTTTCTGCTTGATTTCTTACCCCACGACCTCAAGGTCCCAGCTGAGACATGAGCCCCAGTGTGGCAGGAACCGTGCACACACGCCACTGAAGAAGAGCATTTGCTGCCTCAAAGAGCTTCACATGTGAACAGAAAATCTTGTGAGGGGAAGATAGCAAATAAAGTGACTCCGGGTTTTTGGGCTGGCTGGTGGCAGATGTGGGACTAGACTTTCCTCTTCTGTTGTTCTGGTGGCCTCAGCATGAAGCCAGGCTTTGTCCTGGTGTGCTGAGTGTGTAACCATCCAGCCCATATGGACTTCATGATGACATTAAAGAATTGGAGGTTTATGTCTCTATGCATTGTCAGTGTCATCATCAATATCGTAACAAATTGTCATTGATTAGAAAGTTCAGCTGCATTGCACTGACATGGACTGAAAAGCTGGAGACACCCATATTTCCAGAAAACATCTGTATTTTCAGACAGCACCACTGCTGCTCAGCAGAGCTGCAGAGGAGAGATTTTACATGAGTGGATGAGTTATTTAAAAATGCGAAGATCTCTTGTTATACCTGAAGAGGCGCATTTTCAAACAGGAAAATGGGTACAAAATATCCTCTGAAAGCCCCTGGAAGTAAGAGTGTCATTAGTATCTCTGCGAAAGTTGCCCTGTCTGCACTCCTCTCACAGTGCTTTGGTGACAATTTGTGAGCGACACTTCAAGGCTGATTTTAGTAACCCTGGCTCTGCCTGTGCTTTCCAGGCCTTATTACCACTCCTCAGTTGTCAGAATTTGCTGTTGTTTCAAAAAACTATATGTCCCGAGAAAAAGTTCTGTGGGTTAGCTCAGAGTTTGATCATCTGCATCTTTTTTAAAAGTGTCTCCAATAGTGTTTAGATAGTTTGGGGACTTGTAAAACAGTGAGGGGTGGTTGCCCTTCCTGCACTTTTGAATTTTCATCCGTGCACATATTGACATTGGGGTTTATTCTGGACTGTAAGTAGTTCAAAGGGAGCTTTGGTCCAAGCTTCCCTGAGGGCAAATATTGGATAGCCAAAGCTGCCTTCACCCCAAACAGCGTAGAACATTTTCTGCGTTATTTTGTTTTATATTCAGCATTCCTTTCTTTTCTACCAGCGTTTTGAGCAATTTGAATCCCAAGCCTCACCTTGAATGTATTTTAGCATTACTAGGTTTCATAACCTTTCTCAGGTAAAAAGCAGTGAGCATGTTACTCCTATTTAGTTTATTAAAGAAAACCTTCCATGGTCCTAATGGCTGCCCAGATTTTTTGGGAAAATCCCTGCTCACACAGCTTCAAACTGCAGGCGTAAGTATTTTGGTGATACCTCATCACACAGGTCAGTGTTCATTCAAACCTCTACTGCTGCTGGTGGCCATGGCTACAAAGTAAAATGCTAAATTCAAATGCTGAGAGGTAGAGATGTCCTTTTGGGGAGAAATATTCAAACGAGGTGCACAAACACCAGGAAAAGTGGAACGGGGCAGGAGTCAGGGAGCAGCAGCCTGTCCCTTGCAAGAGAAAGCAGCAAATAACGAGTTGGTTATAGGAGAGATAAAAGAAAAGCTGACCTCTGCGATAAGCATGGAGGTGGTGGAACGACGAAGCAAGGAGGCAATTATCCCAACTCTCCGGGATGAAGTGGGTACAAGAGCTAACAGAGCTGAGCAGTGAATTTCAGCAGCAAAAAAAAAAAAAAAAAGGATCGTGCACAGCTGCAGGGGTTACTGCTGGAGACTGTATCAGAAAGAAGAAAAATGGATATTGCCTGCAGAGGGACTCAACACTTTATTGGGCTTCCAGGAGAAGTCAGCTCCAGCATACACAGGAATTTCTGAGGAGATGATTTTCTGGCTACTTTAGATTCACTGCAAACAGGTTTCAAGTGATAAAATTCTTTGGGGGATATGGGTTATAATGAATGATCCGTTTTAGAAGAGGAAACAAATAGCAGGATGTTGCAATGTTTTAGCAGGGAGAAAGCCATTGTTTCCAGATTTGTATTAATGATACGGAGTAGAAGGAGAATGGTGAGATGACAGCGTTTGTAAATGAGGGAAGTGATCAAAGATCAGTGGCAGTCCCAGGAGGAAGGGTGAGAGCAGTCAGAAAATACTAAATTTCAGCTTCAGTTCTCATATATCCCTTAGGATATTTTATAAATTTATTTTTTCCTGAAGAGTTTCCTGGGCACCCCAACTCAAGGAGTGCATGAAGCCTGCATACCTCTGTGATTTGGCCAGCAGTTGAATCCAGCTTCAGTTCTTAATACAGATGAGCCTGGAGTTGGGAGAGACCACAGTACTCCTGTCCTGTAAGCAACAGCCACCTGACATTATTCCAGGGCTACTGTCATGAGCACAGCTCTTGCCATGTGAACAAATCTGTGTATTACTCACAACTTGTAAGAACAAAGTAAAGAACAGTATTTGAACTGCATTTTCTAAACAACCACATGAACTATACTGTGAAAGGAAAAACTCCCTGTCAGGAGATTTTATATTCAGCATTTTTTTCTCTATGAGACATCAGGAAAAAAAAATTACCTGCCCTGGAGATCTAGATCTGTAGGCAGAAAGATGCAAACTAGGAAATCCCAAAACACACAAAAATTATAAAATTATCTTGCTCAACTAACATTATATTACTTGCATGATAATAATTATAAACAGACACGCCATTTGATGATTTACAGATTCATTTCTCTTCTCTACTTAGTTCAGCTAAAATTTGTGAAGTACTTCCCCTCATTTGTGGAGTAATTGACTTGTTCTTATGACATCCCTGGGCGTACAATCCAAAGCTGAGTGTGATCTTTCCCTTGAAGCTGGATGTCTCTGGAAATCAAATGCTGGGATTTCATCACATCTTGCTGGGTTCAGTACACAAATTGCTGTTGAGATGTAAACACCTGGGCTGTGCAGAAAAGGATGCTAGGAGAGTGGAGGGGTGGCTTGCATCCTTTACATTCACTGACACAGCAAACCCAGTGGCTCTCCCCTTTACGCAATGTCTGTAGGGCTGCCAAGCCTAGCAGCTTTGGAGATAGAAACATTTCAAAGGACTGCATGTCAGGGACAGCACGAGAAGGCTTTCCATTTCCAACACTGTGCAGGCTCTCTGGAGTGGCCCGCTCTGCCATGGCTGTGGGTGAGGCTCCCCACACTTCCTTTGCCTCCCCTGCTCCCACTGTCACCACCCCAGATCGCCTTGTCTCCTCTGTTGAAAGATAATTTCTGCTGTTGACATGTTCTTTGGGTGAGTTTGCTGGTTGTCCTGTGAGGCTGTTTGCTGCATTGGCACAACACCAGCTTTGCCACAGCTGGGCTTTGCCGCTGGGCTCCTCCTCAAGCAAAGCCCTTGTGTCTCCTCCATCAGCACCTGGTACTCTGATGCCTTCCTCCAGTGGGGATGAGGGGGCACCTGGGCTCCCAAATCTCCCTCCTCTTGTCAGCCTTTCCCTGTCCTTGCATGAGCACAGCCCTGGAGGAGGGCTCTCCTGTGCCATGGAGTGAGCAACCTGTCTCGGGTCTGAGGGCACAGGTAACTGCCACTCCCAGGCTTTTCCTGTGACACAGAATACCTGTCTGTGTGTACAGAGCCACCTGCTGCCTGCAGTCACAGCCCTCGTCAAGAGCTATTCTTGGCAATACTGCCTCATTCAGCTCAGCCTCCTCTGCCCAGTGAACGTGAACTGGTTCCTCATCTTTATCAGAATGGGCAGCTTTGAACTTAAAACCTGCTTTTGTTTTTACTGCTTTGTGTTCGTGTTGGGCATTTTTTGGTGAGCAATTGTTTTCCCTGGGGACCAGGGAAACTGGTCACTGCCAGTTTGGTCTGTGTTTCCTCACTGCCTGGTTCTCCTGAGGAGTTGGTCCCAAGCAGAAATGGGAGGTCACCTCTTGTGTGTTTCAAAAATTTGTAAGAAATATTCATTGGGAATCAGATACTAAGATATTAAATGTGCACGTAGAGTTAGAAGAGGAAGTATTAGTGGCGTAACCCTTTTTATGATATTCCCTACAGATCTTAAGTATAAATATTGCTAGTGTTGAACAAATGCTACCTTAAATCATTCAATCACTCTCTGTAGGCTGCAGCTCACTCAACTGCAAAGCTTCGTCTTGTTTCCAACCTCTCCTCAACAGGGAACACAGGATTGCTCCATCATACTCCCTGTGTTCTCTTGTGCTGCCATTTTCCATCCTTCTTGGCTGGGTACTTTCTCCCCAGCAGGGTAACTGGCAGAGCAGTGTCTCACTGTGATTATTTGACTCCATTGATTTAGTCTTTGCCTGTAATGAGGTGCAAATCCAACCTCTAGCAGAGGGTCAAGAGGTTTTTTGTATGGGTGGCACACTGTGAGTGACTGGGGCCAGGCTCCCATGGACATCTTGTCCTGTCTTGTCAGCAAAGTTCCACCAGGGAAAGGTTTGGCGTGGGCTGTAAAAACTAAACCTTGACCCAGCCACAAGCAAATGAGAGCGAGGCAACTGTTTAAAATGCCTGATGGTGAATTCAGATTAAACCATTTCAATATTGACTGAAATACTTAATTTTATTGGCACTGGTTACTATGAACGTGCTTCCCTCTCAGTGACAAGCAGCAGGATTACCCAGCTCAGAGGTCACCAGGTGGACTCTCCATCCTCGGCTCCACTCTGAGGACATGGCTGGCAGAAGGGGTGATCCTTCACACAGGCCATCATCCCTGTGGCCTCACACCTCTGCCTTTGAACACTGGAGGAAAATGAACCAGATGCAATTGGCTGGTGATCTGGTTTTCAACCCAGCAGTTCTGACCAGGGGATATCGGACTGTGTGGCCAGAAGCCAGTCAGCTGCGAGCAAAGCATTTGTGTGAAGACACATGTAACATCTTTTGGCTGACAAACCGCATTACATGTCTGTCCCTGTGCCCAGGAGTAGGCAGAGCAGTTCTCTGCTTCAATTTACTGTGTCTTATATACACACACATAAAGCCAAAAATGTGAACTTCCTATGGTGGTGATTTCTCCAAGCTATTGCCCAAGACAAAGCCAATACCCCCAGGACCTGCCCGGAGAAGGGGAAGGCACTCTGTCTCAACTACCGCTGCTTGATCAACTTGCTGACACCAGAGTCCCTAAAAGTTGGCTTAGCAGCGGGCGATATCTGAGCCAAAACTGGCAGATCAGCAGCTGCTGGAAGCAGACACTCCTTCGCAAGTTCTGGTCCTCTCTGGTGTCACCCAAGCTGCTTCCCTGACTTTTAGCGACGGCTTTTTGTTAATTAGGTCACGCGTGGCCCTGTGTGTGAAGTGCCACACGATGCAGCAGGAACAGTTTTGTGCCGGTGTGTCTTTTCATTTTGTAAGTCTCGCATTTTCTTTGCTCCCCAGGTTATGCCGAGACAGAAGGAGGGACTTGGAGAGGGAAGATTAACCTTTCACTGGCCACAATTCCTTCCCTCTTATCGCGGAGGATTCGGCAACGTGCCCCCCTCCCACCCAGCCTATCTGTCTGAATTGCTGAAAGCATAATGCTCCCATATGAGAGATAAGTAAGTGAGCTCTCTTTCTTTTCCATAGGGATGAACTATAGTGTATGCAGATTATTAGGAGAAGAAAATAATATCAGAGAAAGGTGGCTTTCTTAAAAGGCATCGGTAGCATTAGTGTCATGTGTGAAGCACCCATTTGTGACAACTGTACAGACCTTTCAATGGAAAATTGTGCTGTGCTACCTTTTAAAGTATGAAATGCTAATTTTAGATTTACAGTTTTTGAACTGGAGGGCTGCATTTTGCATGGAATTTTGTTTAATTTCCCAGAGAAAAAAGGCATTTGAAACACAACTGCCTACAGCCAACTGTCAACAAAAATCAACTGTAATAACACGCGGCCTGTCACTGATTTATGTGGTGATGTGGTAATCTTCTCAATTTAGCTGGATATTTCTTCTTCATAGCAAATAGCTGAAAGTCTTGCTAGACATTTATGAATATCGGGAGGTGCTATTAGGATGATAATGGGGCAAGATTAAAGAGGTGTTCACTAGTTCAAAGTGCTAGTTAAAGAGACAGGGAATCGAGAGGTGTAGATATATATGGCCCATTGGTATAAGTGAACTTTATATTTTCAGAGTTGCTTAAGATTTGGGAGACGGCATATTGAGATCCATCTGCCAGGAGAGCATCTTTCTAAAGGGAGACTGGGGGAAGCAGCTATATGCTTTTTTTTTTTTTCCCCTGTAAAAAATATGCTTTTGTTTAGCAGGGGGTGGGTTGAAAATGTTAGGTATTGAAGCTGGAGCAAATGAGCATGGGCGATGTTTTAGCAAGCAGAGTGCTGGGAATTTCCCCCCTTTTCTCCAAAGGTCTGAGGCTTAGCCCTGGTCATTTTGCAGCAGGCTGTGTCTCAGCCAGGATTGGCGAGTAACATCTCGCACTCTGCGTGTTACAGCTAAGAAAAGTAATTGGCCTCTCATAAAGAGCTAGAACTAATGCAGACAAAACGATACTGCAAGACTTGAGCTGCAAATAAAGAGACAAGTTTGTGTTTTACAAAAATGTATAATTTACCAGGCATTTCATTATGCTGTATAAAAAGGCAAAAATGATAATTGAAAATAAATGCGGCTGCCTAGCTACAGTATATGCTGCCAGCGTTACTGGAAATAGAAGTGCTTTCTTGCTGAAGAGAGTTAAAATTTTCATACAACTTCTGTCTGCAGACTTGTGTAATGTATCTTGTTAAATTTGTTTCAGTTTGGGTATTTGTTACAGAGAAGCAGGCAAAATGTGAGGCTCTGTCTGTGTATTTTTATATCTAGGGGGTTGTACAATTATATTAATTATTAACAGCGTCTTCTGCAGATGCACACATCTGTGGAGTCTGAGGCAGGATTCATGTTGCTGAGTTTATTCCAGAGTGGGCAAAGTACATCAGTTGCCTTCAAGGTTGCCAGAGATACTCCACTGCAAACTCCCGCCTTTCAAGGAACATTGTTACAAATACAGATAAACCAAAGTAATGCTGTTGGGTTATTTTGCCCTGAAGCAAAGCAAACTCTGAATTGCCGTTTTTCTTCAATACATGGGGCTACTTGGGGATGCTGAGAATTACTGGAGGAGGAGAGCACAGGTCTGAGAATTGTCATTGCTTCTGCCCTGAAAACTTCTTTCTAGCCCCCTCATTCTCTGGCAAGAGGCAGTTGCTACAAACGTGGTGGCCCTCTGTGTCTGAATGTATGAGTCTCCCTGCAACAGCTCCAGTGCTCTGCACACCCAACATGGGAAAACTTTTCCCAAGGGAGCTTTGGGGAAAAAAAACTCCTGTAGGATTGAGATTTTTCGTCTAAGCTCTTCAATTTCTCAACAGAGAGAGCTGTAAATGGCTCTAGGCTCAGTTCTTCCCAGGGTCTGCTTGTGCCCTGCAGCAACAAAAAGCTGTGCAAGTTATCCAAGTTACAAGTGAAACCACTGAGTTTCCATTAGCTCTAGAATTAAGCTAAAAAGAAAGAGAGAGGTCTTCCTTTGGCTGAAAGTGGCTGGACACCACAAGATGGCTTTAGAGGCCAGGGAGGTAGGGTAGAAACAGCAAATGGGATGAGGTCCTTGTTGGGATTCCCATTCCACAAGTCCCTCACCAGGATGGATGGGATGGCAACACAGTGGACAGGGTACTGGGAAATTAACTCATCTGAAGAATGGTTATACTTTCATGTATGTGTTTAAATCCGCTGTTTAAAATAATCTCCTTTTTCATTCTTTCTTTCCATTTGGACTATTTTTTTATCTATAGACCCAGCTGGGCTGCATTGTTCAGAGGGTAGTGGTTGTGTTTGGATGGGTCAGGCCCTATGAATTCACTTGGCCTTGAAGCAAAAAAACTCATAATGAATAATGGAAGAAAGGAAAATAATGCCTGAGACAGAATGACTTTAAAAATGATTAATATCTATTCTTTCCCTCATAATTTGCCTCCAGACTTTTCCCTTTTCAAAATAGCTTGCCATTAGATGTTGAACTTTCAATAGTCAGTACTTTGATGGAACTGGTGCTCTGAAGCCAAACAGAACATAACTACTACTACCACCATTATTATTATTATTATTATTATTATTATTATTATTATTATTATTGTATCAAGGTTCCCTTTGATAAGTTCAAAGCCGTGGGTGAATAGGGAAAGGCCCAAATTCTGCCCACAACTGCATCTAGCTGGCTCAAACTGGCCACTTGAAACACGGCAGTGTTTGCCAGGCAGATACTGAAATTCTTGAGCCCGTGGATGTGTAAACACCAGTGTCAGTTCCCATCCAATAACTGCTGACAGGAAAGCTGGTCCTGTGCAGAGCAGCACCGAGGGGATTTGCAATTATGAAGGAACGGGATATATCAGGGATGCAACTGACTGCCACTAAGTAGCTCAGCAACTCTCTGGGGCCTCCACTCAGGCTCTCAACGCCTCCTCTCAGGCAGGAGATTTTCTTTCTTCAAAGGCTTTTATTAAAAACCAGTGCAGGTAAATGCTGACAGTAAGCAAGCAAACCTGTTGAGCCCCGAGTCCACAACTTGCCAGGCAACAGGATGCTTCTCTGTGACATTTAAGAGTGCTAACACCTGAAGAAAATATTGCATGTTTTACCCTTTCTGCTTAAAATAACACAAAAAAGTGCTGCTCTTGCAATTTGCATTTAGGGTCATTTTCAGCAGGCTGTCCCCACCTCCGTCCCAGAATCTAAAGGTACCCAGCTGCCTTCCATTAAAGGAAACCTTTTCCATCAGTGCCCTGGCCAGGGCTTTGAAATAACCCAAAGCAGCTTTATCTACCCCTAAAGCAGATCCACACCAGAATTTAGGGTGTGCTGAGTTAGGGCTCCTGGCTGGGTGGAGATGTGGAGCAATTACAGTCAATGAGCTCAAGGGAGTTAATTAGTCTATCCCAAACACCTGTGGAGCAGTTTTAGCTTCAGCTTGCTCCTGGTACAGGCAGCTTTACTTTTTGCTGCTCCCTCCAGCTCCTTGGGCTACCCTCAGCTTTAGGTAAGTCCTTCTGTTGTTCCTGAAGTCTTACAGTTTTGTAGCATTACAGTGCTCCAGCTTTTTCTGAAGTGATGGGCAGAGAAAGTTTGATGGTTGTAGAACCTGAAGTTGCTCCTTCCTATGGCAGTTGCAAGGTGGAGTAGCTGCTTGATGTGAAAAGTGACGATTTTGTCTTTCTGTGGTGAAATTCTAATTTTCTTTTACCTTTCCCCATCTACATTTATCCCCAGTTCCATGATTCTTCTTTGTTGGTATATTAAACCTTGAGACACCTGTATACATGTATTGCATCTCTTGTGGGCCTTCCAGTAGCTGATCATCTGTGGAGAGCAGCAGCATTTAATGGGAATTGGTACTTCTTAAATTGGACTTCTTTGATTTTCTGTCAAAATAGCAGATGATGGTTTTGTTGGTAGCAGTCCGATGTGCCAGTTCCATGAGCATTATTGTCTTTGCAGTACATGAAGTCAGAATTGTTATGGCCTTTAGTCAGGCAATGCTCCTTTTGAATGTGGGGATTTTACCCCTGGTTAAAACAGGGATTGCCCTAAGAATCCCAAGCTTCGACTTCATCCTTTCCCTGGTCTTGCAGGAGGGTTGGGAGAACAAAAGGTGCATCTTTTTTCTCAGCTGCCAGAGTTTCAGAGAATCTGGGCAGTGTTAACGAGGCACAGCTGGGCCTTGTTTAAGCACTCAAGGCTAAAGGGTGAAGTCCTGAGGAGCTTCCAGAACCTTCCGGGCTTTTCCAATCAGGCTGTGGATTAATTAATTATCTCTGCCTGTGCTAGGGGTGGAAGGAAGCCTTTTAATGTCTGCCAGGGGCTAAAGCTCCTTTTGCTGCCCACTGAAAGCATGGCAGCCTCAGCTTAAATGGGTGAACCTGTGTCATTTGCCCCATTTTGGGGATTTTAATGGCTCAGGGGAGGAAGACTTACATGGAAAACCTCCCTGATTTCCAGGGGGTTCACCTGCAGTGTGCGGCAGGCTGGGTTTTAAGCCATAAAAATGCATTTGTGTATTACCTGCAGAGATAATTGAATGTATATGCACATCCCCAACAGAACACCTGTGCTGCCTCCCTGGCACGCATAAGTATTCCCTGCATGCCTGTGTGTTCTCTGCAAGCTACACTACACATTAATAAGACAATCCATATATTGCATTAGGACAGGCCATATGCAGACAATGCTCCAGGTACAGATTTTTTTTTCTTTTTTTTTTTTTTGTGTAAATCCTGAAATATGGCTGATATGGTCCACTGCAAAATGAACCTATATTGGAAATGGCAAAATTGTAATGTAAAATATACTGGGGTCAGTGGGGTGTGATGTTTTTTGCATACATTTTTTCTCCCTTGACCCATGCCATTCTCCCGCATATCGGGGGAAAAAAGCTTCATCTCACACAGAAATGTGATGTCCTTTACTGCCAGAGGCTGTTGCTGTTTTAAATGAGGAAAAAGCACAATGCATGAAGAAGGAAAATTAAAGCATATTCATTTTGGAAATTAGATATGGTGTCAGGAGACTCTCTGGAAATAGCATGGTTTGAATGGAGCACCAGACTACAAGACAGTTCACTGAACTTTTGACCACTATTTGTACTATGGAAGCTTTTGAAATGGGAAGACAGCGAAGTATTTTATAGCTGTTTAATAGTGGATTGTGGTTTTTACTAGACATTTATCTTCCCTCTGAGTGTATATAAGATAAGTAAACGTTATGTAGTGTAATTGTGTTGTGTTGGAAGCGCTTTAATTTAGGGCTGGTTTATGTTCCCTGTTTGTGGTACATCTCATTCCCAGCCACTGCGAGGGGGTGCAGGTGCCACCTGAATGCCTGACTCCATCCCAGCATCCAACACATAGCTGAGGCTGCTCCTGGGGTCTAAGTGATGCTTTTGCTGTTTGTACTAGGCAAAAATTTAAGTCTAAAGCAGAGGTGGTTGTGGCCCTGGACTGTTTGGGAAGCTCAGGTAACTTCTGGCTCCAGGCCTGACTTAATTTCTTTCTCATTTCTATATGGTGAAACTCATTTTAACCTCCTCTATGGCTTCAGTCCCTCTTTAGCATTCCAAGTACAGGGAGCAGTACACCCTTCCAGGGCTGGCAGCTATCTCATTACAATTGTAACGATGCATCACCAGGCAGACATGCATGAATGAAACACTGTTTGCAAAACTGAAAATGTGTTTGGGGTATTTTTAGGTCCTATTAACTTGGGCTGTTGTTCAGGGAAATAATATGGAAAGATCAGAATTCTGGCGTAATGTGAGAAAATTTGGTCTCGGTGTAGTCGAGACTCTTCTTTCCCTTTTCCCTTTTCTTTCCATCTACATAAATTTTTAGCTTCAGTTGGCAGAGTTGCACCATGGCTCTGGGTCTCAGGGACCAGTCATTTGAGAGGGAAGTGCTCTGGAGAAGGAGCTGCCAGTGCCAAACCAGCCACCCCCTGGAGCTGAGGACTCAAATGGAGTCGTGCTGTATGGGGATTGGTGCATGTACTGCTATTTTCCTTTTTTTTTTTTTTCCTCTTGGAGACTACTGTAAAACAGATCTCTTATTGCTTAATACTGAGAAGCAAGCCACAAAGCCTTTTTTTGTCCTTTTTTCTATTTTTAGTATGATATTAGGGAAAGTTTAGGCTGATAGACATCCATTGCATAGTCCCTTTGTCTTTTGCCTTAGTCCCTGTCTTTTGAAAGTTAGCCTTTCATATAGTTTAGCCTATGTGGGAAGGAAAAAAAAATTTCCTTCTGCCATGGAAGATGCTTTTCTTCCTTGGACCAGAAGCTCCTCTCCTCTCACTAGCCAGTAACAACCCTTCTGTTCATCCTTATGTCAAAGCCACACTACTGAGCTAATAGAGATCGCTGACAATTAGAGATGAGCTGAAATGATTTGGCAAACTCCGGGTGCCTGTGAACCTGAGGGTGTTCTCGGCTCCCTCGGAGCCTGGCGGGTGCGCTGCCAGCCGCGCGCCTCCCACGTCCCCTCTCCTCGTGGGGAGAGCAGTTGGGACGCCGAGTCCAGCTGGGCCTGGAGGTTGGGGAAGAGTGAGAGGGGGAGTCTATCAAGATTCATCTCTTCCCTGCTTCCCTTCCTGGCTGCTCTTTGTTGCTTCTTGCCAAGATGTCCCAGGCACTGTCAGGTCTCTTCTCTTGTGGGAGATGGATGTGACAATATCCCAGCATGACTCTGTCTTGTCCTTAGGAGTAGCTTGATGGGTCACAGCTGGAGAGACAGTGTCCCTGGAGCACACAACCGAGGCAATGCATGGGATAATGTTTTAAAAGGAATGTAAATTCCCTTTCAGTGCACACCTCCTCAGGTGTTGGGTTTGTTGCCTCCTTTTGTAATGGCTATTCATTTTATTTTGTTTTTCTCTAGACTTACAAAATATTTCTGTATTGTGCTTTCTAGTTGCCCAAGACAATATCATGAAATACCTTGAGATCCTATTTATGCCAAAACTTTATAGGACAAGTGGTAATTTTAGATGTTTTCCTTACTGTTTATTCAGTGTGGGACTATTTAAACATAGCAACTTGAAACAATACCCCAAGTAACCATTGGTGAAAAAGCAAATCCCCCAAACAAATGTCTCAAAATTAGGATTGTGTCATGGGATGGTCTATCAGTGGAAAGGGTGGTTGGCTGATGGCTGAGCCATGGCCAGCAGCTTGGCATCTGTAGCACGATTTCCACTCTGAAAGACTGAATTTACCTTTTCTGCTTGTCCTGACTAGCTATTTGTGGGAGTGTGGAGAGAAGCTCCCCAGCCTCATTAGGGAGCTGTGCTGCAGGAAAATTGCTTAGGGAATTTTTGTACATCATTCGAATCCCGTGAAACTGAAATGAAGAGGTGTATTTTCATTATTTTATTTCACTTTTCTTAAGGCTCCTGGGTCTCTTTCACCATAGTGTGGAAATTTGTACCTCAGTGTTCCCGTCTGCCAGTGTGTCTGATATTTGAGGATATCTTTGAAAGTGCCTTAGCCTTAAGTCCAGTAAAACTTTTAATCTGCACCATGTGTCTATTAAACAGGAGTGGTAAAGTGCAACAGGTGGCCAAAACCTAGAAATTAGCAAATTCCAATTTGCATTTTGGAGGCGTATGAAATACATCTGTGTAGTCTCTAGAAACACAGAGAGGGACCACGCTGGCAGATCTTTATCCTACATGTCTGCACATGCTTTTCTGAGGAAAAAACATACAAAACCAGAGCAGAGCCAAGGCACAGAGGTAATGAAACAGAAAAACGAGTGGCTTGGCCCCATCGTTAGCATTGCAGTCCATGTGAACACATTAGACACAAATTCTTTGTGTGTGTGAGGAGATAACAGATCCACATTAATTTCAGTGCTGATTGCCGTTCTTTATTAATAGAAATGTAATGTAGTGCCAATGCCAAGCCCTGCCAGCCTTTCGTTTTTATCTTCTCTTTCAAACATAGTGTGGAAAGCCTGATCAGAGAATCCCCCCAATCCCTGTTTATTTCACAGCTTGTTAAGCTGAGGGACAGTAATGGCACCTTACCATGGCTGAGGTGATGCTGAATTGTCAGCAAATACTGTAAATATCGCTTGGAATTTTTTTTGGAGGCTGAAAATAGTTTCTGTGGAATAATGCTAATTTAGTATAGTTTCATAAATTGAACAGAATTGAATGAGTGACAGTAGATTTGTGAATAATTTGCAAATTGAAGCAGTGATAAAATTTGTCAAATAATGTGTTTTCTATTAATAGTTTGCTCTGCTCCATGTAGCTGACGAGCAGTCTTGGTTCTCTGTTTTTTTGAGGAAGCACTGGAATAAAAATCCTTTTTATTATTTTTGTTATTTTTTAGCACTATCCTTTTTTCTTTTTTTCTGTTCCAAGAGCCATTGTTTACTTTTGAAGTAGATGAAAGATGAATTCAGGTTACGTTCTGACATTACAATGAAATTGTCAATAGAAATCAATGCCTTGTCACCTGATGAGTTAGGGGCTATAAGACAGCCTAACAGTGTCCCTATATCTTCAGGCTCCCTCATTGTGCTGCCCTCCTCGGGAGCCAAGCAACTGTACTGTTATGGAAAGGTGTTGTCATCGTTAAGGGAATAGTAATGGAGTTTAATAAACCTGGGAGCCAAGGCATGGAGCCCTAATCCCGGTGCCAGTGTTATAAAGCAGCGCATTGTCTCTATAGCCTGCCGCTCCTATCTGCATTTATTGACCCTGGAGAGGTGATATAAACACACGAGATGGAGGTCAAAGAGCTCACCTTCAGCTGCTACACGTGGCCATCGATGCCTTGAAATACCACCGTGTCAACTCTGTCCTCCCAAAGACCTCGGTGTGCTGAGTGCTGATCCACGCTGCTTCTTAATGCTCGCACGGGAACGGCCACAGGGTTGTTCCAATGTCGGCCTTGGAAACGTGGTGTCCCCACCCCTGAAGGCACTGGTGTCACCCAGAACCTTGCTGGTGGACTCTGTGCTCGTTAAACGTGGTGCTAATGGGCTGCTGAGTGCTCCCGGGGCATTCCTTCCTGATGGAGCAAGGATGTAGCCAAGCTCCTGCCTTAGGCCATCACTTGGGGCAGCTCGGAGCTGGCTGTCCTCTCCAGGTATGCCATTGAACTGAGAGGATGTGGGTGTTTCTGCCATGCAGTGGCCTCAGAGTCGTTTCCCTCTCCCCCTATATTGCCCTCAAATCTGTCCAGATTGTAAATTCCAGACCCTTTCTGGAACAGAAGCTCCTTCAGCTTAAACTAGTTCAGCCCCAGAAAGTGATAGCCCTAAACAGAAATTATTACTATTATTATTATTACTACTATTATTGCTATTATAAAATACCCCCCCAACACACCCAAAGAACCTGATTTATAATAAGATACAGGACCAATTTATTCTCTCTCTCCGTGGATTAGAGGGGTGGTACTTGGAGCAGCTTGTTAAACAGAAGTGCTTGGCCCCTGGCCTTGCACTGCTGTTTAATGATCCACTCTTCATGTGCCACCTCTCTAATCCATGGAGAGATAGGTACAAATTGTATCTATAATGTTATATTACTTAACAGTATAATGTATTATAAATCATAGAATTGCATCCCTGCCTTGTAATTGGTGAGATGTGTTGCATGAGAAATCCCCTAATTCAATATAAAGTGGTTGCTCTTATGCATAACTACCTCTCTGGATCAAACCAATTCAGCCCAGAAGTGGTGAGGGGAAAGTTAAAGCTTTTTTAATTTAAAAAAAAAGGCAAAAATATGACTTAACATGGCTTTATAGGCCCCTCATTGGGTTTATAGGCTCCTGCCCTCAAACAGCTGTTTAACAGAGGAGCTTGTCCCTGCAGCAGGAACTGGTCTGTGCCATGTCCTGCCTCTTCCCAGAGGATTTCCTACCTGCACACCAGTCTGTTTGTGCCGGGCCTCATCCTCATTTCTGGGGCTGGATTTGCCAGAGGGATGGAAAAATGTCAGTGAGGGGCTGTTGAGCAGCCTGTCCCTGCTGAGCCCCCAGCCCCACTTGCAGTGCCTGTCTCAGTGATGTTGGGGCACTCCTGCAGTAAAGTCCAAACTATGACCCCTGTGTTATTTCCCCCCCGCTTAAACCCGATGTCTTGTCCTTGAATAGTGACCAGGAACAACCACCACTTCAAGGAAAACTTGAAAGTATCAAAAATATCTTCATTATGTAACACATCAGTAAAAGAAGTATTTCTCCTGACCCTGATAGTGATCCGCTAATGTCCTAAAGCAGTTTGAGTGATGGGCTGTCTGATTCATTCCGTGAAGTTGCAACTACAGATGTGTCTTCCCCCTCCCCAATAAATAACTAACCTTTCTTTAATAAATAATAAATAAACCCTAGAGCTATTCTAGACAAACTATGCTTAATTAAAGCCTGTGACACTAAAACAAGTTACCTCTCTTTTCAATTAGAAAATGCACTTGTGGCATAAAAAAAGAAAATTTAGCAGTAAGAGTCTGTCTACATGCATGATAGGAATGGGCCTTAATGAAGGTGAAGGAAAAAGCTTTATTTGAGTTTTAGCAAACCTTGTCTCTGGGACTAAGGGCTCGGTGATGGGTCCTACCAGGGCTGCTGACATTAACCTCACTTGATAACATCCTGTTGGTCTTGTATGGTTTCCAAAAGTAATGGTGACCAACCATCAGACAGGTGCCCAAACTCTTCAGGCCTCTTGGAGGCAAGTCTGGAAACCTCATAAGAATAATATATATCTTTTTTTCTTATCCTCTGCTGGGTTTGTGAGAATCTGTTAGTATTTAGGAAACCTCATTGTACTTCTCCTGTGGTATTTCACCTGGAAGAAGAAATCCAGCAGGCTTAAACTTTTTAGACCTTTCAATTGCTTAAGCCAGTGCAAATTTGCTTTGGGGTTGGAGGGAAAGAGTTGATCTCATTGAAGGAGGAAGTGATTTGGTGTTTTTTTCTGGAGCAAAGCACGGTTCAGCCATCCCCGTGTCCTCCAGTGCTCACAGGGCAGCCTGAATTACTGACTCAGAAAATCCCTTCATGTCCTGTGCTGCCTAACTTAAGAATGCATCCCTTCTGTCCTTGAAGGGGAGATGGAGGGTTGTTAGCATACACCTTTTGTTTGCAAATAAAAGTACCATCTCTCGAGTTCCTGCTGCTTCCTATTTGCCCAGCAAAACAAAACTGAACAGTTCTGCTCTTTCCCATCTCCAGAAAACCTAATACAGGGCTGAACTCTTTCTGTTAAAAGTTTGTTTTGCTAAGTGAATAGAAAGTAGCAAGAACTCTAGAGATGATACTTTTATTTGCAAACAAGTGCTTCCTTCTGAATCTGAAACTTGCATAAAGTGGGGGATGTACAGAATCAATGCTTGTCCCTGCAAGAGGCCTGAAATCTTGATGTGCTGATTCCTTGTGCTTTTGCTTTTTGCCTTTGAATTTATTTTTCTGAGGTGCAACGATGCCACCAAAACCCCGAGTGAAGTTTTCCAGACTTTGCTTTTTTTTTTTCTTTTTTAATCAGGTGAAGCCATCAGAATAGTAACAATACTTCTCAGGGCGATTAGACAAGGCTGTTTTTCACCGAGGCTGTTATATTTATGTCTCTGGTACCAAGGTTTCCTTCCTGCTCAAGTTGTTTTGCTTTTGCTGAGTGTGAATTGTCTACAAAAGGAATGTTTTTATATATTTATATCCTCTTTCTGGTTAGTTTTATCTGCTCTTACAAGTGAAAGCCTGGGGGTGGGCAACAAGGAAAAAAATAATAGCTACTCTTTTCCCTCTAAAAGCCCCAAATAATTATGCTAAGTGGGGCAGAGTATTTTTCTCTCCTGTGACTGACTGCAGTCCCCCATCCCTTTCTGCAGCCCTGTGAGCCCCAGGGCACTGGATTTTCCTCCCCAAGATGGTCCGGGATTCCTGTCCTCCCCAGCAGTGCCCTCAGGCAGATCAGGGTCTGCCTGGCACAGTGGGGGTAGGGAGAGAAGGGTGGGAAGAACAAGAAAAAAGGGTGGCGGGGTGGGGGGGAAGCTTCTTTCTGGGTGAGCTTTACTCGGTGCTTACCTCGTACATTTGTAAAAATGACTGCCTAAGAAGTGAAAAAAATCTATTTCTCCAGCAGCACGCACTTACTCTTAAATCAATCCAACACAGTAGGGCACTTATTTTTTCCTTCTGACTTTTCTATTTATTCGCTTTATATGACAACAAAGTTGCATTCCAGGACAGAAGCAAGCAGCAGAGTGCTTCACATCCCTCCTTTCCCCACGCTGTGGGATTATTGGGAGCAGGGTGTAAACGCCCATTCAGTTTGTGGAGTGTTTTTATGTGCCTGTCTGCATAAAAATAGGATGTGATGATGTTGAGGATTAAAGGTATGGTCAGAAACTTTTTAATATGTTATGAAATACTTGCACTGAGCTCAGCTCTTTCCGACCCTCCAGGACCTCCATACAATGGCAGTAAATCCTGAAGCAGATTAAGCAATTTCCCCACAGTAATGTGTCTATTGGAGTTTCAAATAACCCAGAGTAGCATGAAACATTCAGATATTCCAGTCTGTATCCCATCTGTATGTAGAAAGTTGATGGCAGGGCAGCATCCTGAACTTTGACTCCTTGTAAAAGTTTAAATTGCTGCCCTGCTGGGCTGAGTGAATGCTAATTACTTTGTCTCTTACAATACGTCCAGACTACTTATTAAAATAAAAAAAATAAAAAAAAAAAGCCCTGAAGACACAGCTTTCGCATGCCAAATATATTGCACTCAACAAAACAGAGGGAACAGTGGGCCTGTTTGCATACAGCCAGTACCATTGTGAATTTGCTGGGTTTTGCAGCCTTTAAGAATAATTTCAGTTTTTCAGTGCTCATGTGAAAATTGTTGAGGCTGAGAAGCACCTGCCTGGGCACTGCCCTGATGGCAGCTGTGATGTACAAAATCCATGCAGGTTTCTCTGAGGATCTTGGAGCGTGTCCCCAAAACAAAGATGGGCTTGAGATTGAATTTATTTGTCTGAATCAACCAGGGCTTCTTGCAAGCAATTAGGAGCCTTTTCTGGGCTCATCCCAGGGCTGGCATTAGAGGTACAGTCAAAATAAGGCCAGAGCTATCATCCATGGAAGCAGAGTCAGGCAGGCTCTGTCTTCCTGGAGATGCTCAAAATCTTTGTTGCATTGCCAGAGTCTAATAATTATTAACAATTCTGTAATAACAATATTAATTACCAGGGAAGCTGAAGTTAACTGAAGATTTTTTGGTTCCTTTCAGCAATCATTAAGCGCAATTAGAAGATCAGAACCGATGAGCTCCTGGCAGCGATGTTGTGTGTAGGGGCCACTCCTTGTGTCACTGCTGCAGAGCAAGGAGCTGTGGGCAAACATGGCTGCTTGTGGTGTTCAGGCTACAGATGTGGCATCAGGGTATCCTGAAGGGAAAGAAAAAATGTCAGGGAAAAAAAACAAATCTTGAAAGATGATGGAGCTTATGAGTAGGAATGGACAAATGACACTGGGAGGTGAGAATCTAAACCCATGTTAGCTCCTGCCCCCCTGCTCTGCCCATTCCAGAGCGGGCAGTGTGTGAGCTCACACAAAAGGCTGCTTGTTGGCTACTTGGACTTCGCACTGGACCAAAAACCAATGCCCTAAAACTTTCCTGAGATGTGGTGGAGAGCACAGGGCTTGTTGTCCCATTTATTCTCTCTTGGATTATAAGTGGTTTTTTGGGTTTTTTTTCCTCCTCATATACAAAGAGCAAACTTGTTTATTTTCAGCCAAGGATAAGCTTGTCCTGCACTCAAAAACCCTTGGGAGCCCCCTTGCCCTGGTTTTGGAGTAGCTGAGTCTTTATGGTGCCCCATGGCCCTTCCACGATCGTGTGAGGGGATGGGCAAATGTGCTGCTAGCACTGCACACAGGGCTAAGGGAATATTTTGGAAATAGGTTAAATGAAAGGCATTCCTAACATGCTACCCACCAAATGTCCCTATGAAAAGGAATGTCTTTTATGGAGGGAAACAGCCTGCAAATAATTAATTGAAGAAAACGGGGTGAGGGGGGGAAGGGGCAGAATTAAAGAATTTCATAATATTTCAGACTCAGAAAACGTGTCACCAAATCAACAAACAGAGTATTCATTAGGAGAAATTTGCTTAATTTCAGACCAGGGATGTTGAAGTGCCGTGAGAGTTGTTCTGAGGGAATTTTTAGCCCAATCAGAAATGAGAGAAGACCACAATTATTATGGGAGTCTGTTCTTCTGAGAATGCCAACCCAGTTTTGCAGACCCAAGAGGTCTGAGCAATCTCAAATCAGGTCTGGCTGTACAACTCTTCCTCTCGCCGCTGTCTATGCCGAGCGAGACGTGAGGCTGCTCATTACTGTTTTCAAAACCAGTGTCATGTTTAACCTCTGAGACTCTCCTGAGCTCAAAGTGGAGAAGTTTATTTATTAGGGCTACCTGTTAAAATCTTACCTGCAAGTAGAGCTTGACTCCAGAAAGTTGGCTGGATTTGCAGAACTGGGTCTCACATGGGGCAGGCTGTGCGGTTTGGGAGTGTTGTGTGCCGAGAGGACTCAGTGCTGCCTGGGCCATGACTTAGCTGATTACAGATGTGCAAAGCGCACATCTGGGTGTTAAGAGCCTTAATGAAAATCATCAGACCACAGGCTGCAACTCCTCCCCAGAGGCGCCTGCGAAGGGTCACCCCATAGCTTTTCCCACTGGTGAGCAGTCCCAAATACCCAGCTGAAAAGGATTTTTTGGATGCCTCGATCTCCAGAAGCTGCTGCACGAGGATGTGCAGGCCCTGATTGCTTGTCACCGGGGCTGATTCAGTGGGGTACCCACAGCACAGGCAGTGGCGTGGCGTGGTGGTACTGGAATTAACAACTCAGTGTTTTAAATTACTCCCTGGATTTATTACCTTCTGGGAGAAGAAGTTATTTCTAGACCCTCTGCCAACCCTCAATTTCTAGTAAATGAGAATATACTAGTTCTGGGACTTAGAATGCTTTATGAAAGGAGAGGGGGAGAAAAAAGAAGGGAAAATGATTTTGATCTGAGACAGAAATTCAGACAAAGGATTACCCGTGTTGTTTGAACAGACAGTGCATAAACATTACCTTATATTAGAAGGAACAGAGACTTGCAACATCCAGGAAACTACTTTATTCACAAAATAAAACTAGGCCTATTTCTGCTTATTCAAATACCACCCACAACTTTCTGGGGAAAGATCATATGCAGAGCATATTTGGAAACATTATTAGGAATGCATAAAGTACAGTATTAGTCAATTTTATATGCTCAGTTGCATGAAATCTGTGTGTTTAAAAAATATAATAATTTGCATTTCATGGCTTTTGATAACCTCAGGAGTGCACTTGAAATTCAGCACATGCCCACAGCACCTCCCAGCTCACCCCATTTTTAACTGAAGACCAATGGTTTCTATTAAGGGATCAGGCAGGGACTCTGACAAGCCAGTCAATAACTATGTGAGGTTACTTCATTAATGCTATAATGGCTGATAGAGTGAGAGGCAAAAAACAGGTTCCTGACAGCAGCAAATGAAAATGATAGAGATTCCTGAAGCAACGCGCCTTTCCTTTGTCATTGTCTTTTGCTTGGCTTATTCAAAATGTGGCATTTATGTATTCAGCCTTGATGAATGTTGCAGGCTTTAAGTACTTTTTCCATCTCTAATGCAGTGCCGATTGCACATTGTTCTTTCTTCCTCTCCCTCTCCTTTTTTCCCCCGTTTTTTTTTTTCCTCCTATAACCTCTGCTGTCAAGGCATTGCGGGCTGAAGGGTTGCAGGCTCTGGCTAAATGGCTTTTTTGCTGTAAACGGTGAGGGTGACGGGACGATGGATCATGAGCGCTGCCGGGGTCACGCAGCGAGTGGGTGGCAGCGGCTGGAGCCGCAGCGAGGTGCTGCAGGAGTCCCAGCCCTGCAGGGAGCAGGACTTCAGCCATGGAAAGGCAGCGACCCACCACCCCATGTGTTCCTGGGGTGGCTTAGGGCACCCCGCCGGTGTTTTGGGAAGCTCATTGCCCAAGGGCCGCACAATTTCCCTTTTGAGGTGTAGTTCTTGCCCAGGGCGAGCAAAAGCTCCATCCCCGGCGTTCCAAATCTGCTGGAGTGGTCCCCAAAGGGGTGTCACATTTCTGCCATTCCCCCAGAGCAGAGTCATGTGTGGAATTTGAACATCAGGATAATGGGCCTGGATAATTTAGCTTCTTTAAAGATTTGTAAGTATTGCATATAAATGCCCATATTGCAGTTGGAAACATGACAGAGATTCTTACAATTTGCTTTCACTCTTATTTCCTTTCATTTAACTATTTACGGTATTGAACGCTTAATTTTTGGCCACAAGTCCCTTCTGGAAATTGTTTTTCTTTAGGCCATGCAGATCAGAGGGTTGAGGCAAGGCTGGCCCAGTGCTGGCCCCTTGCAGAACCTGACACCTTCGTGTTTGCGCTGTGGAGAGAAGCTGCTCATTTATCATGGACCAGTCTTAAAAGACAGTGCTAAAGGTGAAATAAGCCTCCACAAACTTGTCAAAGTTGCCATATGATGATTTACAAAAATATTTATTTTTTCTAATTGTTCCCTTCTCATAATTATTCCAGACATCTCAGCCATGTGTTGAGTATTTTTGTCCAAAAGAATCTATTCCTTTCACAGGGTGTCTGTGCACACCTGCTAAATACCTTCCCATCCTCTGGTTTTCTATTCCAAGGCGATTCTTTGCGTGCCTAAACCCCAGTTTGTTTAAAGCCAGCTTCTGAAGATGCTGAGGCTTAATTCAGCGCAGTGTTTAGGCATGTGCTTATCTTTAAATAGTCCCCTAGCAGTCACGTTGCAGAGGCAATATTAGACACATGCCTAACTCTCTGCTGACTTGAGCCTAAAAGGCCTAAATATCCAAATAATTAGATTAATTTGTGGCTTGATAGTGGAAGACTTTTGGCCTAGGAAATGAGAATGCAAAAAGTATGTAAAGCAGTTGCAGATGTGTATTTCCCAGTGAACTTGGAAGGGACCGCGAGGCAAAATGTTGATACTGGGCGTGCAAGAATGTCTGAACATTAAAGTGCTTTAAGCTTCTTTAAGAAGTAGCTTGGGTACGAACCAAAGCTCGGGTTTAAATTGTTTCCGCAGCAGAAGCAGAGAGGCTCAGAGCTTGCATTATTTATTTTTTTAAGGCACTGGTAACTTCAGGGATTTTCCCATGTTTATGGTTTAACAAGAAGGGAGCCAAGTGTGCTGTGGTTAATGACATAAGCATTAAAAGAGAAGGATGAGGGAGATCTGGACTTGCAAACCTCTTTGGGGATTTTGGGCCAGCCAAGTGAGCCCCTCAGTAAAGAGGGTGGGTTGCTGCTTTCTCCAGCTTGCTCTCTGCAAGCTTCTTGCAAGGGCTGCTGCTCACCACAGGAAGGGTCTCCAGGAGAAGGTCACTAGGCATTGCCGTGATAACAACTTAAAATCACCCAGATACAGAGGGGACAAGCTGCTCATTTCCAGTCACACAGCAGGACCTGTCGGAGACCTGGGGCATGGGGAAGGGCAGTGGTGTTCGTGCAGGGGTGGTCGTGCAAAGGACATTTGCCTCTCTGTCTCTGTAGGCTGGAAAGGGTAGCCTAGCTTGGAAACATTTTTTTAAGGTGTATGGTTTAGCAAGTCATGAAACCTCTCTTGAGGTGGAAAAGCCTGTATTTATTCATATTTTGCAAAGATTTTCTATTTTAACTAGCCATGATAGGAGTATTTTCCACCTATTTGCAAAAACAAAACTGGAAACCACCAGCTTCTTCCAAGACGGAGCAACTCTCACTTGGGACTGACAGGGTTACCTGCAAAATGTTTGAAGTGCCCCCATTTTCCAGCCAAATACTCATTTCTGTGGGGGTTGCTGAATACACTCTGCGTGTGTAAACTGATGTCATTCTATGCCCCTGTGGAACTTCAGGACACTTCCCAGTGGGGTGATTTCACACAGTGTCCCTGGCTGGACTCGGTCTGTGGTTGCATGAGTTGGTTTAGTACCTCCCTGTTGGTCTTCACGCAACTCATTTCTTAGTCTGCGTTCAGCTTTAAATTATTCCAGCTTCTTCCAGGCACTCAGCACCTCTCTTCCCCAGCCTGTTTCCCAGATGGGAAAGGCTGTGATCCCTCCTCGTGCAGCCAGAACAGGCTTGGCATGTCCCCATAACTGCAAATACCAGAGTTGTACAATTCCTTCAGCCCCAAGCGTCCAAGGCTCCCTGCTGTGGAGCTGGGCTTGAGGAGTGTCCCTGGATGAAAGCTGTCTTCCAGGAGAGGATTTGCTCAAAGGGTGGTTGTTCAGCAAAGCTTGCCCTCGGTTAGGATAAACTCCCTGGAGAGGCAGCTCTGGGAGGTGCAATTTGCACCTCTCTGCACAGGCAGAGGTGTGAATTGAGTGAGGAAGCTGCCAGGCTTTGGTTCCTCCTTGGGAAACCACCAGGATTGTTTGCCACTAGGCAACAAGGGACAGTCATTTTATAAACTCCAGTTTGCCGTCCTCCCCAAAATTGTTTTTCTGGGCCTTAAGTATCTGGGAAGTGGGGTTATGGGGGTTCCAGCACCTCCTGCCCTGCTCCTGGAGGGTGGGGCTGCATCGCTGGGCTAGACTGAGGGTGGCAGAAGTGGTGGGCCTGGGTGACAAACATTGCTTCTCTGCCTTCACTCCTTAAAACTACTGACAGTCCTTCCTCTTGTGCTTTTGGCTGATATTTGCATGCAAAATCCTGCTTTTTGAAAGGTAGAAAGATTCAAAAATTAACACTAATCCCATGTGTAGAGCTGGATGGTGGCAGAGTCATGTTTTCTTGGTACTTTTTTTTAAAGTTGTGAAATTCCTGGGGAGTAACTGAAAAATGCTTTTTCTGACAGGAAACATTATACCTATCTTACCTGTTCACATTCACAGAATGCTCTGAGCACAAAGGAGGGCATTTAATGAACTTAATGAATCCATCAATTAAAGAAAATTCATGTGCTTTCCATGATCAACTTCTAATTTCAAGGCCAACCTCTATTCAACCCAGCCCAGTATCCCCTAGCAATACAAATTAAAAATATAATATCAATTGTTGCATGTGGATTTTTTTAAAAAGAGGTATTAAGTAAAAGGCATCAATGCCTGTATTACATGAAGATAGAGATGTAATGAATGCTTTCACAGAAATAAGGTTTTTTAACAATCTCCTGCCAATTTGTCTGCGTTTATCATTTGCTCTTTTAAACAAAAGTTAGAGAAATTATTGCTAGCAAACAAAAATCTATTTTAGACAAACACAATATGTCCTCAAAGATGCAGTTTGTCATGCTGATAGTCTCATTGGCTGTGATTTGTATATTAAAAAGATTTTAATTGCCCAGGTAAGTGCCTGCACCTGCTAAGACATTGAATATTAGAGCACTTTATTCTAATCTCTTATAATATAGGGCGCACTTCACCCATAAAATTATTCTCTACACAATTATAGCTCAGTTTTGCTGAGGTAGAAAGTGCAACCTAACTGTTTGGTTTTACTCATTATTATTAAAATCATGCAAATGAGGACCATTAGGTAGCAGTTGTGTAGTTAACCACTCAATAGCCCGGTCTCTGCTTTTCCTTTCCGCTACAGTTACAGGGATGGGGATGTGGTATCTTGAGGCTGTGCCGGATGGGCAGCGGGCTCTGGAAGTGTGAGGAGCTTATGTGTAATATTGCCACCTGGTTTGCGTAAAGTGCTTGGTTTTCTCTTGCAGCCTATTTCCATTTAACTGGGAAATTTGTGATTTCAAAACGCAGAAATTTGTTCTGAAGCAGAACTGGCACAAGGTTTGAAATTGCCTGTAAAAAACATGTTTCTAGGGCATGCTCTTTTGAATTAGTCAAAATGTTCTAGTTCAATAAATCAAAAGGTTTCATTCCAATTTAGTATTTCTTTTATAATTAGGGGTATAATGCGAAGTAACAGTTCAGAACAACTTTTTCTTCGGCAATAAATAATTGACTCACTCTGTTCCAATGAAATTTAATTTTAGCGTTTATTCTCACCAAAACACAGTGGTTCAATTTTGTTCTAAAGGAAATTCTATCAAAATGTGCTGTCTCCTTCACCAAGTTCCTATCTGACAAAATGGCATTTCCTGATGGAGAATGTTTTATCCCAGCTGCTTTGACCAGCTCTTGCCTAGGTCCCCGAATCTCTAAACAAAACAAGGTTATTCATTTCTCTCCCTATTGCACCTTTTTTGAATGCAGCTGAAGAGGGAAAATCCTATGCTCTGAAGTCCAGGATGCTCTGTAGCTCTTAACTGCAGCCAGGAATATCACACAACCGGTCTGTGCTGCAGACACTCCTTCAAATTAATCTCTGGAGTAACTGCAGTGCCTTCAGCAGAGTTGCCCCAGGAACAATTTGACTGCCCAGTTTTCATCCAGGGGGGTTTATTTGGATATCACAAGGGCACTGCATGGCCAAAGGATTTATGGTCCTCACAGGCAGCTCCTGCAGGTCCCAAGGTGGGATGCTGGGGTTATCAGGGTGATTTGTTTTATTTTTGTCTTAGGTGAATGAGGAAACAAATAGTCATCATTCTCTTTAGGTGTAACTCAGAAATATTGGTGCTGGATGCATACACAAAGGTGTTGGGGAGAAGAACCAGAACCTCCTGCATTCGGGATGAGTTTCCACCCAAAGCTGGGCTTAGACTAAGGCTCCTTCACAATGTGAGGGGCTCACACAGCCAGAAATGTAGGATCTGGCATTGGAAGTAAATATCTTCAGACAGGTCCTTGCCAAAGTGGTGAAACCCATCCTCAGCAGACGTGGCTGCTTGGCTTCTTTAAGAGCAAAAAAATTCAAGATGTCTCCTGTGAGGAGCCTGGATAGACCAGAAAGTGTATGCATAAGGAGTATTAACTGGGATGTTTTAAGTGGAAAGAGTAATGGGATGAAACTGAGCTAAGGAAAACTTAAAGCCATGGAAAAAATAATACAGGCTAGTGTATTATGTGGACTGGTCTCCTGAGAGATCTAGGAAAGCCATGCCACGCTGGCCAGTGAAAACCACAGTGGGAATAGACTAAAGAAAAATATTTTAGTTGTCAGCAGGATGGACAAGGTGCCCTGTGGGATTTTCAGTGATTCAAGGAGTATTTGTTTTCATGTTTTGTTTTCTAATTGACCAAAACATATACAGCAGACTCTCACAGGACTGTGCTGAGCCAAAACTCTTGCTGAAGTCAGATGAAGAACTTTTGAGCCTTCCCTGTTGGAAACTGTCCACGGGTGAAACTGTGGGAGGTACAAAGTGCAAGAAATCCCCACCAAAATGCTCATTTTGCTGTACATCCTCCCTACAGGGGACATGTGTGTAATTAGCAATTGCTTCCAGTAAATGGCTTTCTGATCATGATGAAAATCCAATTTGGAGGAAATCATTGCAAAAAACACAATTTATGGCTGGGCTCTTACAATAACAAGTGCCTGGCTGGTGGAACGCCTTTGCTTCCAGCCGAGTGTTGTCGTGTAAAGGGCTGGGTTCGGGGTTTGTCTGCCCCAGGCCTCTGGCAGCATGGTGAGGAAGGAAGTGCTCTTGAACATGGCTCATCTTCCACTCCATGACATTCCATGGCTTTTGTGCACCACAGCCATGTGGTGGTTGGAGGATACAAGCCCTGAAGAAACCTCTTAAAAACAGCTCTCATTCAGTTTGTCTTTTTACTTGGAGTAATATTGTCTCTTGATGCACCGCTGATGTAAAGCCCTTATTGTTAGATGTCCCGCGGGGGAAATCCCTCTTCCTTCTCGCCAGCTGGAGTGTCAGGGCTTGGCATAACTGAGGATGGAAATCTTTCTCCTATTTACTCCATTCTTTGTGAGACTTCACTGCTTCTTCAGACCAACATGGTCTCTCCAATGTCCCTGTGCTACAGAGGATGAACCTTGACTGCTGTGCTGCTGATCAGTCTCTTGTCCCATGTGTCACCATGGGGACACCCATGTGTCCTGTTCCTTCTAGGGCCCTTGGTGGCTGCACACACACACCGAAGCAGCTCAGCACTCTTGTAATGCTGGCTAGGAGGGGTTCTGACCATGTTGGTTTTGGCTCCCTCAGGGCTAAAATTGCCTTGCCACTGAGCACCCAAACTGAGGAGAATACATTGAAAGTTTACACTGTTCTAGTACTGCTTTTTAAAAATTATTATTATTATTTTCAACAAGATCATTATTCTGTGACCACATCCCTACCTGGTGAAACAAATCTGTAGGTACAATGGCTCCTCACAGGCCATTTCCCCCTTGGTTCCTTTTCTAAATCATAAATATTGCAAATTGTGGAGAAATTTTATAAACAAAGAGCTTCATATCTGAGCTCATCAGGACAATGCTATGTTTATATAAACTGCTACTTGTGGCGAGGGGGTATATGACAATTTTTTATTGCTGGCAAAGGACATATTATTCAAATATATGTAGGGAAAATAAAATGAGCTCGATAAAATTGGGATGCCCCTAGCAAACAGAGTTTCACTTCAAAACAACAATAATAATTGAAGCACCATTCTGCTCACCTGCACCGCAATCAGTGCTGTACCCTTTTGCAAATTCCTGATTTTGTGCAAGTGATGTGTGTTTGGTGGGTGAGGAATTATCCCAGCTCGGGTTGAGCTTCTTGGGAATGGGCTGGAGCATCCTGCCCCGCTGATGGATGGGCTGCCCTGTGCTAGGATCTGGCTCCGTGGGGCTGCTGCCTCCCAGCTTCACCTGCTGACCTCGGTGCTTTTATCCGGAGTAACCACACGTGCATTTATCACACAACTTTATGAACAGTGAAGGTTTATTACGTTGCACTTAAACCTCGTTTAACCTTTTCTCAGGAAGCAATGCTCTAAAGTGGGATTGCAGGAGTTTGCAAAATCCCGCGAGTGCTTCCCGGGCAGGGTGTGCACAAGCTCCCCCCAAAAGAAAATGCAGGTACAAACCCCACATCTGTTGTCTTCATCTTTCTGTTGTGAGGAAAAATATTGCAGTCCAGGAAAGATTTATGGGAAGACATAACTTTTGGTTTTTGGGGTTTTTTTGTTTTTGTTTTTGTTCTTTTTTTTTCTAAATTAATCACTGGCTCAAAAATATGTGCATCTCCCTCTTGCATGGTGGCACTTGTAGCCCCAACACCTCTCTGTGCAGGTGGCCTTGGGGCAGTCCTCAGGCCCAAAGACCTCCTGTGAGCTGTCACACTGCTCAAAAAGCTCTAGTCCTGGAGGGAAAAGGGAGAAATAGAAAGCTGGAGCTGCAGTACAGAGAGCTTCCTGGCAGGAGCAGTGCCCCAGGGGAGCTAATGCAAATCCCATCACTTGGGATGCTAGAAGCTTGAGTAAATGAAGTTCCAGCCTAAAGATAGCAGGGAAGCATCCTTCACAGGTGAGGAAGGGCCTTGGGAGACTCCCAAGCTGCATAGTTTGTTTCCAAGTGTACTTCCAGTGTTTTACATTTCTGTTCTGGATCGGCCCATAACTTGTAAAATGTTTGTGTCATTGGGGAGTGGAAAAACACGATGCAAAAATGTGAGAGGTGATCAACAGCGCTTAGTGAAATTACAAAAATCTTAATTCTGGCAGAGGAAAAAAACCTTCCCTTTTGGTTTCTACGGCACCAAAAAACTGTAAAATTAGCTTTGATCATCTCACACCTGATGTCCCCTCCACCTCCCTGAACATCTTCTCACATAGGAGTTGTAAATAAACAAAAAGGTTCTTCAGCATTGTCAGTGAAGACATTTCTTAGAAAATCAGAGCCCCTGCAAGGAGCAGCCAAAAAGCCCCACATCTTCCTAGTGGGTAGTAAATGTTGCCAGAAGTTGGTATGAATTTTCTGTAGGTCTGGGAATGAGCAGAGGAGTTGTAGGAATGGCTGTGTTGAAGGTGCTCGGGCTGGAGAGTGCAGCTTGCAAGGCAACCTGAGGGTGAAATCGATAATTTACCTCGTGGTACGACTGTGATGGGTTGAGTCTTCCCAAGTCAACTTAGAGGTAAGCAAGAATGTGCCATAACAGTGTGTTTTTGAACCACAGGATAGAGGCTTAATTGATTTGCTCTTTATTCTTTTCAAAAGACAGCTGAATGTCAAAGGTCTTTCTTTTGTGAAGTACTGGAAAACCCGTTGTCAAACAACCTCTACTCATTTAATAATTTATCCCATTTTGTAAAAGAAAGGCAGCTGACACGCACTAAATCTAGTCCATGTTTAAATTACTGCATTGAACAATAATAAGAGGAATGAATAATCTAGTACATCTATTTAAAATTAAACATATATGAAACTGTTTTTCCAAATGATCACCAAGGGTTATAGTTTAAAGGCAGGACAGAAGCCACGAACGGAATGAAAATGCCGAGCAGTAGTTTGCAAGTGGCAGCAGAATTATTTATTCTATTTTTTCTATACATAAGGAATAGAGTTAATGAACAATGTTTAAGCATGTCAGAATTTCATCAATTTTGCATGAGCATTCACAAATATCCTGGTGGGGGTAATTGCTTGCAAATACATTTAAACTAATGATATGTTATGTCCTTACTTGATATAAAACTATTAAAAGATACGTTATTGCATTTGACAATGCCATGAAGCTGGGTCAAAGCTTAATGACAGATTCCTGCATTCGTAAATTAAGATATACTCTGCTGGAAGCAAATATTTCGTAAAAATAAAAGCCATCTACTATGAACGTTTGATCATTACTCTAAGGTTGCTTTTTGGTTTCTCCAACCACTGGGCTCATAAAAGTAGAGGAAAGGGAGATTCTATTGCAGAGGCAGCTCTTGAAATCCCCGTGTGGCTCTTCCACATGCAACAGGAGTGAGGAGGCTTGTCTAAGACACCTTTTGGTTTTAACAGTTCCATTGGAGACTTGAGGAGTGAAACTTGGGCATCAGCTGGTGAGAGTGCTTGGTATTCCTGTGGGAAGAGTGAGAGAGTTTATTCTACCTAAAGTTGAATGTGCTGGGGAGGCTTTTTAGGCTGAGAAGAAATTCAGAAAACAGGAACTGATGGCATCAAAAGACTCTGAGCAAGCCTGGTAGGCTGAGGTTAGTTTGATGAGTTTAAGGTCTGGCCATTGCTCAGATGCCTGTCTGAGGTATTCCTGGCCGGTTCAGTGCGGCAGGAGTGTGCCACAGAGCTGCTTCATGGGCATCAGCTCTTAATTTGTGGCAGGGTGCTGTGAGCAATTTCAGTTATTTGCTGAAGGTTCTAATAAATATGAAATATTTAGAAAATAAAATGCCCACCAGCTGCAGGCAGGCAGCCTTCATCTGGCAATGGAAAGGTCTTGGAACAGTGCAGATATCTGGGAAATACCATGCTGTCTGTCCCAGGAGAAGCCATGGGATGTTATGACTGAGAGAGATACTGATGAACATTTACCAATGGTTTCTGGGTAGTGCGAATTTTGTGATGATGTGAGGCACTGTATCCATTATAGCAAAGGAAACTTATTCCTTGTGGAGGGTGAGGCATCCCATAGAGATGTGGCTGCTCTCTGCCCAGCAGCAAGTGGAGAGGTGCCAGGAGTGACAATAAACCCTCATTTGCCCCACCCAAAAAGCCACCCCAAACTATGTGATGGCAATGGGATCAAGCCCTGAAGGGTCCTGGCCCACGTTTGTGGGATGTGGTGGGGTTTGAGCAGCTGCTCCAGGATGTTTTATGGCCTTTGCCGCAGCCAGCGGCCTCCGCTGCATGGCAATCCTGAAATATCCTTTCCTGTCACCTCTTGCGCTCTATTCCACTCTTTGAATTGCTCTGATTCCCAACATCATTGAGGATTATTATAACCTCCCTTCGTAGAGTACTATAAATTTTATTATAAAGCACAAATTCTTTGGCTCCCAAGCCCCATCTTGCAGGGAGACAGCGCGCTGTAGTTCTTCCGCTCGCAGTAATGTGAGCAGAGAGCTAATGAAGGTCTTTATGTAAATTTTTCAGTTATCAGGTGAAATCTTCACATCGAAATCTGTCACATGTTATAAAAATTCTTTATGTTATCAAATGCTAATGATAACTCAGAACACAGAGCCCACGGAGGAGCTTTGAAATCCTTCATAAAAACTGCATTCGGCCCCAGCAACCGGAGCCTTGGATTTCTACTCCGACTACTCCAGTTTGTAATTAGCATAGTGCAGGCTTCTCTGCCCTCTGAAACCATAATGTTAATTACAAAAATTACACTGTGTTTAAAAGTGCAATTAAGAGACTGTGCTGCACAAAGGGAGCCGTGGAACCTCTTTGCACACTTTGAAGCCAGGTCACAACGCAGCCCATGAAAGAGAGTCCAAGGCTCGCTCCCTGCTAAAGGCTTGGGAAGATCATAGGGAGTGCTCAGCTAAAATGAGCTCCGGTGGGCTCTGCTCAGCCCTTAATGAATAATACGTTTCCTTGAGAGGGAAAGTGGTAAAAGGCAGAGGGTGGGGGGAGAATATTGAACTAATTAAGGACCTGATCCTTCAGTGGTTCTTGCATCTGCTTGGGATGACTGCTGCAGTGGGGAATAAGGGCAGGATCAGGCCTTGGGAGGTCACGGTGCAATCACAGCTGCAAGCAGCCTGTGATTGCCTTGGTATTTACACAGCACCTGAAAGCAAAAAAACCTCATGTTCCTTTGTGTCTTTGCTGTACTGAGTAACTTGGAAAAAATTTAATTCTTCTGCCCCGGTCCTCAGCTAAAGGGTTTGTTGTGCTTTGGGGAGCGCGGGTGTGCCCTGTGATTCAGGTGGTGATGGTTGCCAGTCGAGGGAGCCCTTGGTCCTGCCCTTTCCTGCTCACAAAGGGAGGAGGAGGCAGCTCCAAAGTATTTGTGGAGGGGCACAAAAAGGCTGGAAAGCTGAATTGCACAGTGCCAAATGTTGTGTGAAAGGCTTGTAAAAAAACAGATTAATATTTTTTTGGTCACTTTTAAGTTACTTGATAATATGAATTTCGGTTGTGCCCTCCACCAAAGACCTTCCAAGTGCCTTGCACAAGGTGTTAATTAATTAATTAAGACCCAGAGCACCCCTCTGTGGTCAGTATCTGCACACCAGCTTGTACATAGAGAAATCGAGGCATGGCCAGTGGCCGGAGGGGGTGTGGGCAGCTGCATCCGGGGCAGAAGAGCCCCTGGGGCCCCATCTCTTCCTTCTGCACCACCCGAAAGTTGTTCTTGTGCATGTGCCTGGCTGAAAAAAAATCAGGCATCCCTGTGGCATTGGCTGCTGTGGGTATTTTGGAGGAGGGTGGCTGGGGAGCACACACCCAGATCCCACTGTTGCGGCCCTCTGCTCCAGCTGAATTCCAAGGCCATCCACCACCTCCATTGGCACAAATGGGTGCTTGCAGTGACGCTCGTGGGGCAGCATTAGGCCCACTGGTGTGGGAAGGCTGGTTCTGATATGAACCACAAGCTGGTTCCTTGAATTTTCCAGTAACTTTTCCATATAGCCTCATGTAAAAAACTTCAATAACTGTTCAATAAATCATCAAGCTGACCTTTTCCAGTAAAAACGAGCACTGCCATGGGTGACGCCGAGAGAGTGTGTGTGGTGGGGGCATGGGGGGAAGGCAAGGGGGAGCCCAGATTTGCCAAGAAACTTCAGTGCAGCCAGCAGCCTTGGGTTTATTTTGCTTTGGTGCTTGAAAAAAAAAAAATCCACTTTCCTTCTCTTTGCCTTCTACCTGCCCAACTGGTTATAGACCCAGACAGTTTACATATGTGATCCTTCCTATTTAGAAAATTAATGGTGTTTTCTGGCTCCAAATCACAGCTTGTGGTGCTCTGCAGGCGATGAAAAACTTGGCCAGCTTCAGCAGCAAAGCAGCCATTAGAAAATTAACCCTTGGTGGCAAAAGAGCAAAGGTACCCCAGCGAGGTCCATGAGAAGTGGCAGGCTGCAGCTTTCAGGTGTACCTACATATGTTAGCAATGTAAAACCAGCGCAGGCAGTCCCCCCGGAGAGTGCCCATCAAGCGTGTTTGGAGCTGGATACTGTGGAGAGGGCATGGCCATATCACTTGGCAGCGAGAGCGACCAATATGCCACAGTTTTCATTAGAGCACAGAGAAGTGCTGAGTGGAGATTATGAATCAGAGACGTCTCTCTCAGCTCTACCTGGCTGCACAGCACTCGGGCGGCTGCTCTCTGGTGTTCAGCGATTCCTTGCCTCTCTGGCATTAGCTCTTCTCCCATCCTGTTTGTTGTTGGCAGAAGTGCACAGGAATGTGGATATTGCAGAAAACTTAAAATAATTAAAATTAAAAATGAAAAAAAAAAGAAAAAAAGTTGGGGGTGGCTAATGCATCACGGCACACTCCTTTTTGGTTTTGAGGGATGAACTCTCCTGAGTTGCAAAGGATAGCTGTGCCCAGTGCTGCTATTGCTCCTGTCCTGGGGAGGGGTCTGGGGATATATGAGTAGTTTGTGGATTTTGCAAAGATTTTCAATTCCACAATGTGAAAGTTGTCACTTAGTGCCAGGGGGATCAGCGGCACTTCCCCCAGTGTCCCAAACCAGAGAAAAAATAATGTGGAGCACCCGGAGGAGGAGTAACACTGCAGCTCTGAGTGCCCCAGCTGTGGTGCAGCTCCTGGGTGAGCAGAGCCAGGGACAATCCATACCCAAAACACTTCCCTGTGCTGTGGGGATGCCCAGGGTGCCCCAAGCCCTGCAGGGTGGCCCCAGCATGGGTCAGGGCTGTGCTGCCTCTAATTTGGAGCTAAAGGGGGCAACATTATTTTGAGGTGGCCTTGCAACAGAGCAAGTGGGGGGCATGCTGCAATGACAGTAGTAGCACTTTTCCTCCTGGTGAGCTGAGGGATCTCTGCAGTGGAGTCTTTTGGGGCCATTTCGGCTGTGTGTGGCTGTGGGGATAGGCTTTGTGGTGCTGCTGTACCATGGCAGGAGGTGCAAAAGCCCCTGTTTGGGTTTTTCTCCTGCTTGCTGGAGAGTGAAACATCGTTGTTCCCCATATGCCTGCTTGCCCCTTGTCTTACAAGAATATTTTCGTCATGGCCTGTGTTTTGCATGGAAAGGCAGCAGGGCAGGCTATGCCTGTTGCTGGTAGCTGTAGCAGAGGTGCCAGACTGGGGTCCTGTGTTGGATGCAACAGAAATGGGGCAAGCATTGCCTCTGCCACCCCTGGCCCCGTGCGTGCTCATCCTGCAGCTCTAAAGCTGGTTTTATCTTTGGGCTCACGGTGCCGGAAACCACAGCCGTTAATTTCACTGCCTCTGACTTGGGGCTGTGTGGAGCTGAGTGAAATCAGCCTGTCCTCCTTCGTGCCTCCCCAGAACCGGGGGCAAACAACAGCAGAGTGTGAATTACTCCTCTGGTTTACTTTGACAAAAATGCCCTAAACTGAAGACTAACGTGATTATAGATGATGCATTTTCAATTAGCCTTTGTTAACGCTATTAATAAGATTAATAACGTACAGTAAAAATGTCAATAAGCTTATCTCCATAGTTTTTGGATCAGCCTTTTGGCTGGGTAGCAGCGAGCCCTTCCCTGCACAGCCTCTGCAGGCTCGGAGTGAAGTTGCTGCAGTAGGATTTGATTTCCAGGGAGCAGATAGGGCACGTTTGTGCTCTCCCTTTGGCAGCCGCTGCTGTAACGCTGCCTGGAGACCCAGGGCTTGCGCTCAGAGCGCCGGGAAACTCGGTGCAGCCCAGGACTTTGCAAAGTTGCTGCACAGCAAAATCTCTTCTAAAAAAAGCTCATTTTGTATTACCTGGGCTGGCGGCGGTGACCCCGTTATGAACTGGATGATAAATCGTGCGAGGAGCTCGCGTTCCTTCGCCGGTTTAAAACATGCGACGCAGCAGCGACCGGTGTTAATGTACAAAATTAATTGCCCCGGTGAGACACTTCTTCCCAAAAAGTAATAATAGTTAGGATTTAGCCTGGCGAATGTGAAAACCCTCTGGTATACTAATAAAATGAAAAGGTTTCACAAAATAATATCCCAAATAATTGGGTTCCCTCTACCAAAGGACCCCATGTTGTTTCTCTTAAGCAATATATAAAAAAAATTGCGATTATTCCTTTGGACTTAATAAAACATAATTGGAAAAAAATCTTGAAAGAAAACGTAATCGCTTTCACTTTTCCCAATCAAGTTGATGTTGCTGTCCATCTTCCATCCTCCTTGTAAGGTGAAGAAGTCTTTAATGCATTTGGATCATTCAAGAGGCAAAAAAAAAAAGGGAAAAAAGAAGCAAACCAGCTTTTTTCTTTTTATTTACAAATTGACTCACAGTGTTTATTTGTGGTGGTAAACACACTCATTTTGGCTCCCTTTGGTTTGAAGGGCTGGCTGGTTTCGCATTGGGGATTCTAAAAAAATTTTTTTGGGGGTTCATGACCATTGGGGGGAGATTTAGGTCTTGATAATTTTTAAAAAAAAATTTTTTAAGGCGCGTTTGACCGTTCAAACTTTTGAACAGCCCCAGCTTGTAAATCCAGTGCCCGTTGCCCCCTCCTCCCGCTCCCCAGAAACTGCATGCTCCTACTGTGCTGCATTCATAATCAAATTAGTGCGCTGTGAATAGGTTAAAAAAACTGTTATCCAGCCGCTGCCACGAAAGATATTTTAGCCCACTCCCCACAAAGCCCTCCCTTCCCCGCTCCCCCCTGCCTTTTTTCCTCCCTCCATGAGACATAAAGACATCCGCGCGGACGGAGAGATCTTTACCTTACTTCTCCTCTGCAATCTTAGCCCTCTTTTATTTATTCCCCCCACCCACCCAACGTAAGAAAACAAAAGTAAATTCTCCAGAAATGAGCTGCTGGCAAGAGAAAAAGGGGCGCGGGGTGGGGGGGTGGGAAGGCGGAGGGGCTGCTGCGCGAGAGATGCTATAGGGAGACAGCGCTGGAGATAGTTGTCCCAGCTACGAGATAAAAGCTACATTACATGAAATTAATGGAGGCTGTCTGAGACATACATGAATCACTGTTTCAACACTAAGAAACCAGCACAAAAGAATAAAGAAATCTGAGTACTAACTATATCTTCAAAGGTCTCCTATTTACCCAGCTATACCGGGTACTGACACAAGTGGGGGGAAAATATAAGAAAAAAGCACTGCTGTGATCGAATGAATGAGACCATATGAGCTATATTGGTGCCGTATGCATTCTATTTAGCTGATATCAAACACAGTTTAATGAAAGTTAAATAGTTTCTGAGGAGTGCATGAGCTGGAACAGATTAGATTCCACCGAGGGGTCTGTCAGCATATTGTTGCTCACATGTATTCCCTGCTCAGAGCTGCCACAATTCCAGCACTCCATTAGCAATACACAAAAGACTTATGCAGATAGCGGGCATAAGCACGTACCGCCATGTTGGGAAATAAAAAAAAAAAAAAAAGAAAAGAAAAAAAAGAAAAAAAGAGGGGGCAAAAAAAGAGAGAGGAAAAAAAAATACCCAGATGAAGGTTTTGTTCAGCGCGTTCATCTGAAAATAGATCTCTGTAATTCGAAAGTGATAAGAATAGATGGAGAAAAGGAGAAGTGGTGGGGGCTGTCAGAAAAATAAAATAAAATTTAAAAAAGGAGGAGAAATATGTAAACTCCCTTAAAAGGACAGATATTGCACCAAGTACATAATGAGGTTTTGATCTTTCAGGGGACAATGACATGGGTGAATGCTGTGCCCTTTTGATCTGCAAGTTACATCTGGTCTTAAAGGCACAGCAGTTCCCGTGGCCTCTCTGCCCAGAAGTTGCAGTGGAAGGTGCTTTTTGGAGAACGGGGGAAGATTCTTCCTACAAAACAACATCTCTCAGGCTCCTCTGTCTTATTTTAAGATGCAGAATTCATCCCAGAAATACCGCCGGACAGCCTGTGTGCCTGGTACAATCGCTGTCACTGAAACTAACATGAATTGAGATTAATTTTTATCAGTTCAGAGGATTTTTATTCCTCTCTCTGGGGAAAAAAAAAATCCTCCTTCTCAGAGGTGTCTGTTTTAAAATTAGTAGTAGGATAAGGCTGGTGGGGGTATTTAGATATCAGATGGCAATTGCTCAGTGATTATTGCATTTTGATTTAATCTGACAGAACTGATCTTGCACCATGAAATCTGTATTTTCACAGGAAAATAGGAGTTGCCATACTGGAACAGACCATTTGTCCACCCGGTCCAGCGCCTGGACCCGTCCATGGGCGTAGCAAATCCTTCCTGTACTTGCACCCTCCACAATTATTTATTATTTATCACAGGGGAGGAACAGCGTTTCTCCTCGCTCCTGACTGACAGTCCCTCCACACCCTATGGCAGCAGCATTTCTTTGCCCTGAAACTTTTTTTTTTAACCCAGCTAAGTGCAGCCATGGATATTATTTCTGCCCACAGAAACGCTGCAAACTCCTTCTGGAGTGTGCCTGGAGGTGACAGGGACATTTTCATCCACTCAGGTGTGGGAGGGCAGGCGGTTCCCCCCTCCCCCCATCCTCTCCCCTTCCTCCCCACCCGCCTCTCCTCTAATTCGGTCAAAGAAAAGGGGGCACAAGTGAAAACACGATGATTTGTTCGGGTTTCTTTCTCTGCAGCTGGGAGCCTGCCTTATTAATATTATCTGGGCTGGGAGCGCACAGTGTTTCCTCAGGCATCTCTTCTGAGTCATTTTATCATTATTCATAGGGATAAAAATGGCCCAAACCAAGGATCCATTTAGGGTTGCCTGTCAGATCCACTAAGGTAATTGGCTCCATTTCTTCATTCCCATTCTAAATTAAAATAATTTTATTAAGTGGTACAGTAGGTGTTTCACCTGTGTCACCAGCTGCCTATTAAAGCCAGAAAGGGCTTTTCCACATTATTTCTGTCTGTTCTTATAACATTATGTCATCGTATTCTGCGTTACTTGGTGTCAGAGGTTGCGCAGTCTCCTGTACTTAAGTCCAATGGTTACAAAATGTAGGTCCAAGATGCCCTTTTCGGGTGAGGGCAAAGTCAAACACACTTGACTGTTCCAGCTCTGCTCGCTGCTTCCCAGGTAGAATTCACACAGCAGCAAAAATCACTGTAAGACTGAGAGCAGTGTCCACGGTGTGATTGAAAATGCACCACGAACGAAAATGATGGACCAGTGGTAGCAGTGATGTTCCCAGCAGCAATGTTTGGAGGGGAAGAGATGGTGTTAGAGCTGTGCTGCCTTGGCCTGGGAGGAAAACAGGTGGATGGGTCTCCATGGAGGGAAAAATGTGTAGCACGACTGGTCCCTGGAGGTAGCAGCCACTGGTGGCCCTGCTGCTGGCACTAATGTGGTGCTAGATAACGGAGCCTGGCCAAGTGTGTTTAGGGTTAGATTTTCTTCATGGCAAGGTGATTCCTTCTCACAGGGACCTGCCTCAGGTCACAAACCCACTTTAAAGAACTGAGATGAAGCTCAAAAGCACCATGGTGAAGGTGTTCAGTGTCAAAATAAGGAGTTTGCAGCTCCCTGTTTCATCTTTGGAGCATCCAGCCATGTTGGTCAGGGATGGGGGCTGTGCATCCAACAGAGGTGTTGTTGCCTTTAGTGTTCAAATACAGCATGAAGCATCTCCAGGCAGTTTTTGGCAAGTGGATAAATACACATTTGAGTGTCTATCTGAATTAGATCTCTTGGCAATGGCTCACTAACAACTGAGTTCCCTACATCCCATCAGGACAGGGGAACCAGGAGCAGTTACAGAAGTAACATCAGAGAAAATTGCTGGTGGATACTTGATTTTAGGCTCCCCATAAACCACTAGCTACCAGCCAGGTGGAAGTTTCCACCAGCAGATAAGACAAGCCATGTTATCTGAGAGTGAGAAAAGGTCACTTTTCCAACGGACAAAGTCATTTCCGTCCAGAAAAGGTACAGTTGCACGGGAACATTCCTTGTGGTTAGATAGGGAAGGAGGGGGGGGAGAAGAAAAGGCATGTTTGTTCAGTTTTCAGGGATCTTGCAACTGTTTTTCTTCAACCTGCAGGTGGCATTAGCACTAAAAATGGATTTTTCTTTCTTTCTTGAAAAGTGTTTAGCAATGAAAGGAAGAAAGCTGCGAGGGGATCTGTAGTAGGACTGCGTGCTTGGAGTTAGTCATGCTAACTGCAGATGGCATTTTTGCATGTTTTATAAGGCAGGGATATACAAACGTTTTAGCACCCTGAAATATAATATCTCCAGTTTCCGGAAGCAGGCGGGCTGGGAGGACCAGAGGAGCTGAGCTTAGGCTAAATCTGTGCAACTGTGAAGGAGCTGTGCCGCGCTCGGAGCCGCGCTCGCTGCCGGCACTGCCGGGCTGGCACCTGTCCATCGCGGCGTCACCTCTAGCCAGGCAGCACCTCGAACTGCCATCTCACCCCTAGCCCTCAGTTCTGGGTGTCCCCCGCTGCTGAGGGACACTTTATTGCAGGCCGAAGCTGGTTCTCACTGAAATCAATGGGAGACCTCCCTGGGGGCTCAGTGGAGTGGGATCAAACCCTCCTGCACAGGGGGAGGAGTGCTGGGAAAGAGCTGCACACTTTGGCTGCTTGGTGTCTTGGATGTGTAATGGGGAATGTCTGGCTGTGTAAGGGGGAACAGTAATAATCCTGTTTGCCTTCTCTACCTGGCATGGGGGGCTGGAAATTAGTGCTGAAACAAGGCTTAGAATAGAAAAGTTTATTTTTCCCTTTTTTGGGGGTCTGTTTTGTTTGTTGGATTTTTTGCATGTGTGTGTGTGTATGAGGAATGGGAATGAGCTCCCATTTTAAACTGTAAGATCCATCCCAAACCCCACCACTAATGCCTGCACTTTCCCAACACATCAAAGTGCCCCACGGGGCACAGTCTCAGTGTAGCTCCTTCCAGCAATGCTGGAGTCTTGTTTCACCTTGTCCTGGTGGACTGAAAATTTATGGCCATAGTCATTTGGATTTGAGTTCCTGTCCAGGCAAAGTCCACTCAGGGTGCACAAGAAGAGCAAACCTGGAAGAACAAAGCCTGCAAAGGCATTCCCTAAATTAAAAATGTGGACTGAGCATCGTAAGAAAACACAGAGGCTGCTGGCTTCACTGATATCAAAGACTCCAGAAGAAAGCCAGGAGAGCTAAAGAGTAGAAGCAAAAGGTTGCCAGAGAAAGAAACCATTAGCCGAGGCCACAGAGCTCTCACCAGAGGCTGAGTGGAGATTTTTTTTTCCTTTCTTTTTTTTCTTTTTAGGCAAACCATTTTGTTACTGGAAAGTGCTAATTTGTGAAAGCAAAACAACTCCAGGCAAAGGGTGTGCTTTGACAAATTTCTCATATTGAGGAGGGGCGGGGATAAGCATGAAAAAGAGGAGAAAATAAATGTAGAACGATTGCAATGTCATGGGGGGTAAGTGGTACGTTTGAGACAGGGGCTAAATCACTGTTAAATCACTGCAGGCAGAATTGATGTGAGACTGGAGCACACTGAGAACTGGGCAGGGGCATAAACCTAATTGATTTGAGGCTGGAGCAGGGAGTTAATTGGGGGCCAGGGTGGAACAGTAACTAACAGAGTGCTGTGATAGCCAAAAGCATATCTCACTCTCTGCCGTCCTGCCCGTGCCGGGCGCGAGTGCTGGCAGCTGGGAATCACCCCAGAGCCTAAACCATGACTTCAGCCTGTTGGTTGGAGGCTGGCTCGAGCATCTTTTGAGAGCTCAGGATTGCTCCCTGTCACGATGCACCTCGGGAGAGAGCAGTACTTGTCACCCTGCGCTTTGTTTTGGCTGCGGAAGGGGAGCAGCAATTGCTGCCAGAACAATTATTGTGAGAAAATGTTCACTCTCTCAGAGAACTTCATTCCTCTTGGAGAAGCACCACGCATCCCCAAGGAAACCACCTAGACCAGGTCCGCAGTTACTCCATACAAATGTTCCCTTTGTTTTTTTTTTTCCTAAAGAGTGTTGAATTGAGCACTCAAAATTTGAAAATGCAAAGATGAAGGTTGCCTGGGCAACTGCTTTGCACTGAATGAGGAAATGATCTTGTGAAACAAACATTAAGTGATCGTGTAATTAAAGACTGAATCAAAATTCCATTGTACCAGGAAGGAGCCTAAATTAAAGTCGACCAGGCAACTTTCAGTTTGGCGTTTCCTAAATTTTAAGAACTTGATTTAAATTGACTTTCTTTAATTATTTCTCCTTTTGTATGCAATCTTAGCTTCTTTTCTCCAAGAAAATTGATGGCATATTGGTATGTTGTAGCCATGCTCACCTCTAGCCACAACCCAAGTTTCACCCCAGGAGCTGTAGAATTCCAGACTCCCAAACGCCTACCACTGGGACAGAGGGTGCAACTTTCATCTGCTGCCCTTTGGGGAGTGACAGCTGAAGGAACAACGTGACTTTTGGGTTTGTTATTGTGTACAGTTTGCCACACTGCGTCAGATGGGCACTGAATTTAGTCTACACCAGATGCACCAAAGAAAGATGCAAGAACTAATATGGAGATGTAGAACAAACTGTCCACAGGAAGACTTCACCCAAGCTGCTTGTAGTTAAAAGTTTGTTTTAAACCGTCAGGAATAATTTTTATTTCCCTTCCAAACCCTACTTTTTGTTTACTTTGTTGGTGGTGGTTTTGGATTTAGATTCCAACCTTTCACCATTTCCACTCCACAGTGTGTCAGAGGAATGTGGTGACTCAGTGCTCCTGATGCCTGCCTCAAGCTCTGAGGCATGAGTGTGGTCCAGAGTGATTGTCAGCACTCAGTCACCAGCAGGAGAAGCGGAACCTCAGACCCGCAGCATTATTAGTACACTTGGTTAAGGAAAACTTCAAAGTGATGGCCAGTTCTACACAATGCATGGATCCTTCCAAATAATGCCTTCCATTTCGTTCCTGTTGCAAAATCACTGTGGCATCTTCCACTGCATTACAGTGCATTTGCGATTTCAAACCTGTATTTAAGACTTTGCATCAGCAAACTCTTCTCTTTAATTCTCTGGAAACACACACACGTTTTTAGCTCCCATGTTTTTTAGCTCACTAAGTGATAGTTACACAGAGCTCCACCATTCCCTTGCTATTTTCAAGGGCAAGAAACGTCCGTGCACGCAGCATGTGCTGGGGCCTGGCTTTTATTATTCTAATTGTTATTGTACTTAGCTATCTGTCAATGCAGAGCTTCAATTTGACACAAATTATCTTTGCAGTGGTGCATTCCTACCCTGAGATGCTCTCATGCCTCCCAGCTCCAAGCACGGAGGCAAAAGACTGGTTTTAACCTTCTCCCATCTGCACCCAGTCTAATTTTACCTCATGATCTCACTTAATTTTTTATTTTAAGTCCCAGGATATACAAATAGCTCCTAAGAGTTATGTCTGGAAATATAGTGATAAGGGAGATATAACTTTTGTATTTGCAGAACTCACTATGGGTTTGTGGCACCTCAGTTCTCTTCCTTCCAGGCACACTTGGAGACTCAAAGGGAGCACTTGCCCATGACTGCTTGGCTGGTTTCCCTCAGTAGCTTTTTCCTCTCACCAGTCAGGTAGTCTTTGTCAACGTGTTTTTTTTAATCTTAGTGATCATTTTATTACTTTTTTCCCCTCATAGCCAGTGTTTATGCTGGAAGCAGTGGCAGAAGTTGATGCTGTTTTGGGATAAAGGGTCTGAAAGACCTCTCTTACCTCTTGCTGATGAGCACAAGTAGTGCCTGTGTCTAAGCAAAGGAGACTCCATGTCTGTTGAATTCAGCTTTGTACTGCTTTCATTTTTCCAGGATAGGTTGGGAAGTTCACTCAAAGTTCTTCCTTTACTGTGGGACATCCCTGACATTTTCCCATTGACACAGACCAACTGGTGTGATTCAGTGACCTTCTGCACCGACCCTTCAGTTGGATTCTGTTCCTGCTTCCTCACCCAGCCTGCCCCACCATCATGTCCTTGTCCAGCACCACTGTTTTGCTGCCATCAGCTGACTCCCAGGCTCATTGCTTGCCCAGGCACAGGGTCTCTCTTAAAAAAGAAAATAATAATAATAATAATGATGATGATGATAATAATAATAATAACAACCACCATTATTATTATTATTAATTATTCCTGCAAGTGTTTTTATCTTATGACTCAGCCCAAGTAGCCTTACTCTTCCTCTCATCATTTACTTTACATTTACTTTACTTTACAAATAGCCTTACTCTTTCCTCTCCCTGGTTCCTCACTGCAGTCTGTCCACCCGAGCAAGACCAGCTGTAACCCATCTTTCCCATGCCATATTTCAATTTTCCTTGACCTGTTATCCCATGAATTTCTTTCCACCCTCACAGTCTCTGTCATGTGTCCTCTTCTCCCCCCATTAAATGTAGTTATTTCTTTTTCTATGTTTCTGAGACTGAAGATACTCAGGGAAAACCAATTCCTGTTGTTCTCTCTGAGGCCCCTCTTCTAGCAGCTGGAAGCTGCAATTACAGAAAAAGTCTGGTTTGAGTTTGGCAAAGTTATAAGCAAATGAAACAGTCTTTTATAATGGGAAGTGTCATACAATCTTAGTAATAGACAGTGCCATCAGCCCCACCTATAATGTGTGTGTGTGTGTAAAAATGAAACCTGAAAACTGAATGAACATGAAAAGGCCTCGACCTACTTTCAAACTGATAGGAATGCTCCCCATCCCTAATGGAAGCAGACAGGACAGGCCTTGTACATCTCTGGCTTCATTTTGCGGGCGTGTGTTATAAGTGCAGAATTAGTGTGGAAAGGAGTCTCGCAGACAATAAAACCGGGGAAGGCTCTTTTGCAGGACTCATTTGCACAGGGGTAAAACACACAGGCTCCTTTGAATCCCATCCCCGGAGAGTCAGGCAGATGCTGAAACATGCGGTAACCAAAAGTAGGTCCAAGCCTGGGCTCTCCAGTAGACAGATCTGTCTTCTGACAGGCCCAGGGTCTGCTCTCCAGCTGCAACCCAGAGGAAATTCAGAGGGAGACAGGGATTCGGAGCGTCCTCTTTAAGCTCACCATTAGCTTATTAGGAAACCGAGAGCTCTTATTCCTGGAAGCAACGTTTTGTGAACTGTCATACTCATTTCCTTCACACGCTGGCACAGATTGCCTGCTTGACCCGAGGGCTGAAGCCATTTACATTTTTGATCTGCTCATCTCTCAGAAACCTCCACAAATTAGAAATACCACAAACCATGTTTGTTGTCGCGAGGGCAGAGAAGTCTGAAGCGAGGTCTGGGTGCTGTGCTTGACCCCGGCTGAAATACTGGTTCGAAATAGATCTTCTTTGAAGAATCTCAGAGTCTCTAAACTTCAAAGCACTGGCTAATGTCTAATTGACTGTAGGTGAGTATTGCTTTACAGGAGAGCTCTTCTGCACCAGAACTCTCAGGCCAAGCTTCTCCCGTGCCTTATAGGTGAATGAGAGAATTCAAAAGCTACTACATCTCTGAAAAGATTTTGAGTTGAAGCTGCATAATTGCAGCACTTTTTCCTTCTGTGTTAAGATTCCTAATGAGCTTTTTTATAGGAGGCTCTCGGTCTCTCAGCTGAGAAACGCTGTAAGACAGCAAACACTTTATTTCCTTAATCTTTATTCTTCCTCACAGTGTCTGTTTGCCATAGGGGCGTGCTCTGCCTTGCACTTTTGCAACAAGGACATGTCCACCCTTTCTGCTTCCCTTTGGCCCCAGCCCCCTCAGATGGGCATCAAGGTGGCAGAGGTGGCTCTCGGGATGGGACCCTCGGAGCTGGCCCACATGGTCTGGCCTAGGAGAGGGTAGGGCTGACAGTGAAACCCTAGGGACAAGCTGGCAACGCTGCAAGATTGGGTGTTCAAAACCTCAGTATTTTTCTGTGATGAGGCCGTTTATAATTTACCACCATTCCCTCCTGCTGAAAAATTCCTCTAATTCTTCCCATGTGACTGGAAGCATGAAAGGAGCACTGAAAGTTTTCCTCTCTTGTTTTCCCATTCATTTTCTTATGCTAAAGCCCTGTGGATGAAACCCATTCCAGGTGCCAGAGAGCTTTTCCTGTAATTTACCCATGGTATTCTTATCAAAAGTGTTACCTCCAAAAATATTTCCTTTTAACGTTAATTATCCTTTGAGCCAGCTCACTTGCAGCACACAAAAGGGTGCAGAGGCTTGGCAGGATTTTTTTTTCCTTTTTCTTTCTTTTTCATTAAGTACCACATGTGCCTCTCTGCATATATGGAGGGGCTTCCCACCACCTTGAAGACATCACATCATGTCCTGTAGGAGCCTAAGCTAACAGGTATTAAAAGGGTGGTTATTGTTTAGTGATGTGCTGTAATGCTTCCCATATGACCCTAGCGAGGAGACTTGTGGTGCTGGAGGTGTAAGAATTAAACTAAAAGTCTAAAAAATAATAATACTTAAAGAAAATGGACACAAGCTGTTGCTGGGATAAGGTCTTTGGAGGCTGAGTCTTCCCTGGGAGGTTTGGTGAGCCCAGGTGGTTTTTGCCTGCAAGGGGAGGTGAGGATGTGATCAGCCCCATGGGCAGGGAGGTGGCTACCTGAAGGCAGCCCCACAGGGAGGGAGAGGGGTTAATCTCCTGTCCTCTTCACCCAGGGGAATGTTTATTGCCTAGCAGGGAAGGTCTCCTTTCCTTAGGTGAGTTAAGTCAGCCTCTGCTTTGTTTGATGCTGCCCATTTGAGGAAAGCTTCTCCCTGACCTTCTGCCAGAGAGACTGATGACAAGGACGGTTTGAACTAACCTTGACATTCACCAGGGTAAATGGCTTTTTCCACAAGTAGTCAGCAAGCCAGGAGAGCCAGTCAAGAGCTAATGAATCTGTACCTGAGGGAAACCGAACAACAGTTGTACTTTTAAAGAAGGAAAGTATTCCCTGTGCTTAAATGCTGGAAGATTAACTCTTCCAGCTCATACCTAGGCCTCGCCATGTTGCCTTTTGGCTGGTGGGAGGGAGGCCACCAGTGGAGATGTGGGTAAGGAAAGCCTCCGTGGGGAAGGACCCCCACGGCAGGGCTCTCAGAGCCCTGTGGTGCCCTTGGGATGGAGGGATGCCGGCAAGGGTTGAAGGATAGTTGGGTCACTGCTGCCTGCAGGTGCTGAGCCCGCAAATGCAACTTTTAGAGGGGGCTTTAAGGCTGAGTTTCAGTCCTGGGCTTTAACTCTGGGCAGTGGATTGACCACTGTGGCCATCACCAGAGCTGGCTCAGATCTTGGTGTGTGGAGATATCACACATGGGCTGGTTTGTAGCACAGGGAAGGGCCTGTCTGCTGCTCCAATGCCTGAGGTTTTCACTGGGGTGTCCTCAGATTGTACAAGCAGAGGCACCAGGAGCCTGCTGTGCACTTTTCCTGCTCAAGGAAGGAGGTTTCCTTGGCTGCTCAGCTGATATTGGAAACAATAGAAAGAGGGTTGGCAATTGCAACATATTTCACTTTTCTCAGTACTGTCCAGATGATGTATTCCTAGTCCTAATTAGGTTGTTCAAAGCCCAGTTTTTGTGAATAAGCCATCATTGTGAGAAGATTGGCCTGACAGTCCTCTGGCCTGTTCATTCACAAATCTTGCCTGTTGCTTCGTTTAGCATTAACTCATTAGGGGATTCCTCCTGCAGCTGGAGGGAAGGACCAGCACCGTTTCACTGGAAAGGGCTTCCTGGAGGGCTGGGCAGAAATCAGGGTATGGCTGCTTTCAGCCCACTTTGATGAATCTCACTATTTCATGGAAACTCAGGCTCTTGAAAGAAGTTTGCAAGGGGACTGGCTGGTGAAACGAGAGTTTATTTTTCTGGGATGCTTGGGAAGTGACTGCAGCCAGCTTTTGTCTGGCAGCGCTTGGACTCGAGGCACAGGGACTGCTTTTCTGAGTCTGCTACTAATTCGTGTGTGCATAACTCCTACTGGCTGGACTAAATCAGCCTCTGTAAAATGTATTTATTAATACTTACTTCCTAGGGCTGTTTATTTAAATGTTTGCAAAAGGCTTTGGAAGGCTAAGCAAGGGGAAGGCACGAGCTCCAGCACTGAATCTTAAGCACTGGCAACGGAGATGGTTGGCAAAAACACAGCAATACATTTTCCTCGGGATAACAAAAGTAGCGCCGATGCCATCTCTGTTGCATGATCATCTTCCAAGGGATGATTTAAAAGAAACCACTCCAGTGTGTTAAGGAGGGAGTGAAGCAACACTGGGAAAACTAAGTGCAGCCTGGGATGGGAGCTGCGTGTGTTTGCTTCTGAGATTCCCCCCATGGGATTTTGCCCAGGTTTTGCCACCATGTGTGAATGGCAGGAGCAGAAATGGGCGATGGGACTGGGGACAAGCCAGAAGGGACAAATTGGGACTGGGGTGAGGTTCTGGCAGGTTTTGTGTCTGCTGATCAAGCAGATGAGAGTGAGGAGCCCAAGCATGAACCAGACCGTGGTGCTGGCACAAGGGGTGCCCTGCAGCCCCCCAACCCTGCCAGAGGCTGGAGATAAAGCCCTGGTGCTGGCGAGGCTCCGAGGGAAAAAGTTGTATACAGAGGAGGAGATAATATTTCATCCCCCCGCAGGTCAGTTGGTTCTCGGCAGTGTTCTCTGTTTGAGATTTGAGGATTTGCAGACAGACAAACTCCACAACCCAGCAAAGGTCAGTCTAAATATCAGACAGATAAACAGCACCTTCTCTGTAAGCACAACTCCGATTTATGGTGCTCCGTTTTCTCTTTCCTTTATATGATAAAGTGGAACGTGTGCTTCTTCAGAGGGCGGCAGCTGAAAAATTTAAAGTAACATAACTTCCTGAGGTGTTTTAAAAGAAATATTCTTTCCTGTAGCCACAGCCTGCTTCCTCTTTAAGTTTTTTTTTTTTTTCCTCTCAGATTATTTTGCTTTGGAGAATTTCTCCTTCCTGACTCCGCAGTCCCACAGAAAAATGCAACACCTGCCTTGTAGTAGCTTTTCCAAAACAAGACCTGTGTGAAAGTGTGTCTGTGGGAGCACTGCATTGGCCAAGGGCCACCCAGGAGGAGTTGGACCCTTTTCCTTGGCCAAAGCTGTGCTTTGGGGTTTCAACCTGCCCTCAGAAAAGCCAGCAAGGTACAGGGCAGCATTCTGGATCTGATTGCAGTTGATAACATGGCTCCTTTATCCCCAGCTAAATCCTTGTAGTTAGATTTGCTCATGTCATCCTCAGCAGAGCCCACATCTCCCCATGCCCCCTGATGTATCTTCAAAGTGAATATAAATTATGTTACAATGGAAAACCACCTTTAACAGTATGGGAGTGGGGAAAGGGAGTCACAGTAAATCAGGATCAGACTCTCTTTAGTTTTCTTCTTCCTGACCTTGTGGACAAGACCTTTGTAATTAAACCCTCTCTGTAGGTAATAAAAGTTCTGAGTGCAGAGACTGTACCAGCTCCTTTTTTTAAGCTAAACTATTTTTCATTAGTCACATAATTGAGGAAATATCACACTGCACCACAAAATCATTAGAACCCCCCAGTATTTCCACTCTTTGAAAAAATTAATATTGGGGTTTAGTGCTTAGGGGGGTGTTTTGGGGGTGTACTATTTTTGTTTGCAGAAATCCTATGCGTGCTCTCATCAAGATTGAACTCTAACCATTTTTAGGAATTGTAGGTGTCTATACCATGGATTCTTGGATTCTGGAACTAATTTGCTTCTAGGCAAACTTTTAGAGCAGTTCTTTAGTCAGTCTGTGGAAGGTGATTTTTTTCATCACTGAAAACACGATGCAGTTTAAATTTTTTTTTAAACCTGCCACTAGATCCCTGCAAGGTGACATTTGTCAGGAATGTGCATGGCTACAGGCTGCTTGTCACAGAAATGATCCCAACATAGGTGCCAGTGCAGCAACAAGGTTCAGCTGGTCAGCTCAGCATTTGTAGCTGCAGCCTTGAAATCACACAAATTATCTGCCTAGTCTGTAGTATTAAGGCCAAAAAAAGCCCTTTTAAATAATTTGCAAGGTTTTATAGCACAATATAATCATTGTAACGTTATGAAAAATGCTAATATTAGCTTCCAATGCTTTGAAGTTTGTTCCAGGAATTTGGATTTTACAAGGATGTCCCTACAGGTTTTACAGTCAGTAGAAGACATTTGGGTGGAGAAAGGGAAAGAAAACTGAACTTCCTTCTCTCTTCCAAGTTTTGTAAGCTTTGGAGGGCTCTGGGCAGGAGGTGTAAGATTTTATTTTTTAAGCAAAGGCAACCTTTTAACCATTAAAACAGAGAGCAAAGTTTTAGTGCTTTAAGTTCAACATTTTATACTCTGTTTTGGAATAATGCTGCTTTCCTCGAAAGCATGGCACTTTAGTGAAGAGGAGGCAGTTGAGCTCAAGCAGCAAGCTCAGGCAGCAAGGCAAGGATTGGGATAGGGGTGGTGGGCACCAAGGGGTTGGTGTGTAGGGGCTGATGATTAAATCCCTCACGAGGCAGGGCTGGGTATGAGTAGGTCCCCCCACTGCACCTCTTACAGCCCACTCACTGCTACTTTATGAGACAGAACAGTGACATGCTATTAAAATAGGTTATTCTAGATGGTTCACCTGGGGATTTGCTATAATTGCTGGAATATTCCCCTGCTCCCTGTGGTCAGGGCAGTGGAGATGCAATGCCATATTGTGCTGCTGACACAGCCCGGCATACAGACGGCTTCTTGAGGATGCAATAGAAGTATCATTCAGAAATTATTTTCTTTCTGGTGATTTTTGACTTGCTCTTCCATGACCTAAGTGGACACAGGATGATGACTGAGGCTGGGTGCACATCCCATAAAACAGTAAATAAATCCATCAGTGCATAGGCATGTCCATATCCTAACATGAATTCTGGGGCACTCTAGCGTGGTAGAAATGAGCACTTTTTCTGTGCAAAACATTGTGAGTGAGAGCAGTGGTGGCAACAATTAAAATTTCATATCCTTTGGAGAAACTCAGTATTTAAGCTTTTTACTTACTCAGGCCTGAGGGCTGTGTTCATCTTGCAAGGCCTGTGTTGGTCATGAGCTGGAGCTGGCCAGTGCAGCTGGGACAAAATTTCATGGGTGCCACTCCATGTGTCATGAAACGCCACATTTTTTCTCTTTTCTCTTCTTGGTGTTTCTTTGGGAAATGTTGCTAATCTTGCTGGAAGACCACGCTGCACAGTAGGAAGGATGAAGAGATGTGTGGTGTTTCTGCATCTCTGCTGTGATGCTTTCTTGGGTTTTGTTGGTTTTTCCAAGGTTGGGGTCATGCTCTCACCTCTGTGGGGTTGGCATGGGACAGTCCCCTTGCCAATCCCCCAGTGCCTGAGCATCACCTGAGCACTGCTGGGTGTTTCCATGGTGACCATAGCAGGGCCAGTCTCCATGGATACAGTGGTACCCTGGCTATGGGATGGGGAGCTGATGCTGGTACCTGGGGTACCTGTCCATCCCAGGACAAGTGGCCTGGGGGGAAGCAGGGCTGGCACATTGGGGACATCAGGTCCCAGGCAGCAGCTGGAGGACAGTGTGTCACTGCTGCCAGCCTCAGGGCCCAGAGCTTTCCTCCAGGTACTCTCTGAGGCCTGCACATCCCCTATGGGAACAGAGACTGAACCCCAGCCCCATTAATCACCCAGCTCCGAAGATCTCCCGCTGTGTCACTGCGTGTGGTGGCGGGAGCAGTGTCCCACCGCCGTGCAGGTGTCCCTGTCCCTGGGAGGGCAGGGAAGCTCAGGAGCAAGGCCCCCCACAAGGGTCGCAGGCAGGTACTTTGTTTTGGCTGGGCTCACACGATGTGACCGTGCACCTGCACCACGAGCCCCGTTGCACCCCCCGCAAGAAGAGTGGCTGCTTGCTGCCACCCACATGCAGATGCTCAAAGACTGAGCAGAACATGCTTGAGTGAGCAAATCCTGGTGGTCAGGGATGGTTTTTTGTGTCAAGGAGTGCTCAGCTGGGTAAGGTCAGACGTGAAAATAATCTATGCACCTGCTAAAGAGGTTTGGTTTTTTTAAAATTTGTACATTAGATGCTGAAGGTGAACTTTATATTTCTTGATCACTGGGCAGCGAAAGGAGCTATGTTGGCTGCTTTTATCCCTCCATTAGTTTGGTTGAGTGCTGCCTGCATCCCCAGACCTGATGGTAGCTGCTAAATAATCTGCCAGTTCTCAGATAAACCGTGGGCTGTGAGTGAAGGCACAGACTGGTCCTATTTCCAAAGTATTGGTGAAGGAATGATAATTTATTACTTCAAATGATCTAATCCTGGTAAGGGCAAAGAGTGACATAAGCACAATAGTAAAGTGTTAGTGTCACCGAGGGCTCTGTGAAGTGTTGTGTCCTCTTCATGCGATGTGGATGGGAGTTTCTTCCTTTTTAAAAAAAACTCTTTTTGAAACACTATCAATGATCTATCTCAGTGTCCTCTGGGAGACACAGAGCAGGACATGACTGCTCTGCCATGGGGCAGGGGGAAGGCAACAGAAAGAAGGACCAACCTGGGAGTGATAAATTTGTGCTAGAAATAATTGTGCAAAGCGAAAGACAAAGAAGATATGGGAAGTGGATTGAAGGGGCTGAGTTCAGCCCAAATGTTCCCATTGAGAAGAAAATCTGTCTGCTTTCAAGCACTTCCAGTTAAACACATGCAAAAAGGAAGCACCTCCTTTTCTGCCCAAATTAGCCAAGTCACTATTGAAAACTACTTCCCTGTGCTTTCCAGACTTTTGACCTGCAGGTGTTGGTGTGACCTGGTCCCACCCATGTCAAGGTAAAGTTTTGTGCTGGCTGAATTCAGCAGGACTAAGCCCTGCCACAGCCTCTGGGCACAAACACTTTCCCAAGTCCCTGTGTACCTGCTGGTGGCATCAGCTGTGTTACTGCCACTGCAGAAGGGGAGAGGAAAGGAAAACATTTCTCCTGGTTTGCCCAGCTCCCTTGCTCTGTGCAGTTTTCATTTGACAGTTTCTGCAGGCTTTTCTCACAGCAAGAGGGAGAGAATTGCATAGTGGGAAAAAAAAAAGTGGAAATTTGCCAAAATTAGCAATGAAATTGATGATCAAAGAAACTCCACTGTAAAGTATCTCCAAAGTTTCTTTTTTCTTCTGTTGCTGCAGTTGAGGTGAACCCTTGGGTTGGTCCCAGAGGCCCTGTGACCACTGGGCTGCACAGGGTGCAGGAATGAGCCCTAGAGCTGCTGCCCTTCACGGGCACTGTGGCCAGAGAGGAGGGCCTGGAGCTGAACACATGAAAAACTCTTGAAGTGCCCACCATACCTTGGATTGAAAACATGCAGATTTCAGCATTTGCCAGAGTTTACCCGCACTTTAAAGCATATAAAGGAGCATAAATGTGTGTCCTGTTGGCTTTGCCCAGTGCTTGAGGATTAGAGAGATGCTTAGCAACTTTCTGGATCTGGGTGGAGTCCAAACTAAAAATAAGAGGTGATCCCCATGGATCCCCTTATCCACTCCAGGGAGAGTGAGGAGGCATGGCCTCACCATGCAGCTGCACCCCTTCCCTTTCTCTCAAACCTGCTTGTAGAAAATAATTCAGAGAACACTGCCCTTATCTCCTGCAGCGCCAGCCATGCCAGGGCCTTGTCAGAGGTGCGGGTGCCCCGTGGCACCCGGCTGAGGGAAGGTCAGCACCGGGACAGGCCATGCTTCCCCCTTTGCTTTCCCTCCTCCTCAGGGTTGGGCTGCCGGAGCACCGAAAGCCCTGGAGGTTGTTAAGCACTGAATTTTGTTTACTCCCTCTTATATGAGCGTATTTCACCGGAGGAGCAAAGGGAGGGCTCGGTTGGTTGCAACATGAGCATCCCCTCTGCATCCATTTTAGGATTGTGCCTCTCAGAAGCAGTTGCTTTAGGGGAAAGAGCCACAGTGTATGGGATTGAGCGGGATTGCAGATGGGGCTCTGGAGTGTGGGGCTGCAGGAGCGGGGGAAATACCGCCTCGCCTTCACCAGGGATTTTATTTTCCCTCAAGAAAACAGAGTGGCCTCTGAATGTCAGCCCAGCCTGCCTGTCAGTTCTCAGCTGCACCATGGGATAAAGCTGCTGATCCCTTTTATCCCCTTCTGGGAGTAGTATTAATAGTATATTCATTTTTGTTCCATTTATAATTCATTACTGCCCAGTTATTTGGATTTACTTGTGCTAAAAGGCATAACGAGACAAAAACTTAGCCGGTTATGAGCCCGGGGAGAAGGGGAAGGCTCTTCCCCTCCCTCAGTCCCTGTCTTGCCTCCAGGGCAAGAGGCAGCAGCCGGCCAGGGCTGAGTTTGCAGGGGAGAAGGGAGGTCACTTTGTCCCTGGGATGTTAAGCTTTGGAGGTCACCACTGCTTTTGTGGCTGTTGCCTCCCAACCCATAGGAAGAGCTGTGTTAGTTCTGTCCAGACTGGTACATTCCCAGATTGATGCACCTAAATCTCACTGAATTTAACTGCAAATCAAGCTCCCGTGGGTGTTTAAAATCCCTCTGAACAGCTGAAATATTTATAATAAACAGATAGGAGCATGCATTTTAAATAAAAATTTCTCCTTATTGTTTTAAGCTCCCACTTCCCCCCGCTCCGTTGCTTTTATCTGTCACATAAGCTCTGGCTCTCCTCTGGGCATTGCAGGTTCAGGGCCAGAGGGTCTGCTCTGCCCACAGCACACGCTCCAGGAGAGGCCCAGATGTTCGGGAAGGGGGGGGGGGCAAACCTCCACAACCCAACAACAACAAAAAAAGCTGCGGTTTTTAAACCACCTTTACGCTTTCCTGCTCCCGGGGCCAGCCCCCTGCATAAGATAAAACAGCCTGGAGTCTGCTTTATCTCACCCCCAGCTGCCCACCCTCCCGGGGGACACTCCGGCAGAGGGGCTCAGCCGGACGCGGCCGCTCCCAGCCGCGCGCCTCGGCCCTGGGGACGGCGCCCAGGGAGGGGCTGTGGTGGCACCAGCCCCACGGGACCCTGTGGCCAGGGCTCACCCCACGGCCAGTTGTGTGGGGTTTTCCTGTCTGTTTGCTTTGTGTGAAGCAGCTGGGGCTGCTGTTTGACTGTTTTTTCCCTAAGCTGTCAGGCTGCCTTCCCAGTAAACTGTGCCTTTTGTGTTGACTCTGGGAGCCCCGTTTACACCAGGACAGACTTTAGGAGGTCTCTTCTACAGCTTGGCCCAAGTAGAATAAACTTGCTCTTGAGGCTGCTCTTGCAGATGGTGCTGGTGCCCCTCACCCTGCTGTGACCACCCACAGGTTTTTTAGCTGGCTTAAATTAGCTGCTGATAGAGGTCTGGATGGGTCAGTCTGGACATTCACATCCCAAATATGCTTTTGGGAAATGATCTAAAATATGGGCAGGAAGTTTTATTTTGCAGATAGACCCATGCAGAGCTCTGCAGACAGAGAAACATAGATGGACACATCAGTCAGACGGGGCGTCTTTGATCCTGAAAGCTCCCAGTCTTTGAGGGATTTTTTTGTGTATTACTAGGATTCCCAGTCTCAGCCTTGACCCAATTGCTCCCTTCCCAAAGGGCATTTGCAGATGTAGAGCTAGAGTTACTGGTGGGTTCCCAAGAGGAGAAATCCCAAATTACTGAGGAGTATACTGTGGGTTTCCCCAACTGTAGCTCCCCAGCTTTTGATTCAACACCCAGAATGGCCTTTCTGAGGCTCATGGAGCCTCTTGGGAAGAGGTTTTCATATGGTACTTGCTCTCTGGCTCCATAATTTCCTTTTATTTTATTTTTGAGACAGTGTTGGCTAGAGGGTAAGGCAGTACCAGAGGCTCATCCTGTAGACATAACAGTCACTCTTCATCAGCATTGGTAATAAGTACTAGAAATAGAAAATGTATTTTATTTTAATTCAGTATTTCCAATGAAACTTTATGTGTTCTCGGGGCAAAACCAACAATATTTAGGCCCAAGTACTTTCCAAACTCCTTTAGGATTTTGGGCTGGATACTGGCCCTCGTTAGTAAAATTTGGACACTCTCCTCTGGTATTAGTAAAGTTACCCTGGATTTGATTGAGTGTAAGTGAGAGGAATTTAAGTGTATCCTGTAAAATGTCTTAACGTGTTCTCCTTTTATCTTATGTTCTCTGTTAAGCCATTGCCTTTGCTATGAATTAGATGGGAGAAGCACGTCACAGTGTGGATAAATGGTTTCTTTTCTGCTTTTTTCTCCAAAACGCACGACTTAGACCAAGGAGAAATCCAGCCAGGTCTGAACCCCACCCCTCATTAGTAGTGCCTTGTCTCCGTGCTTCAAAAAAAGCCAAAACTGGAGGCCAATGGCCTATCCCAGAGTGTGGCACTGGTGCTTTTGCACTCACCCAGAGGTAGGAGCTGTGCTTGCACTCAAACTTTTGCTTTGTTTTTGTCCTTGTCACCAGTTTTAGTGGCACATGGGGCAGGTGGCACATGGAAAAATTAGGTAGTCGTTGGGCTGCCCTCCTGAAACACAGCACCTACTGACTTTGTCCACCTATTTGCCGTGGTTTTGGGTCTGATGTATTTGTGAAAGGAGAGCAGAGGAGGAGAGGGGGCAGGGCAGCTGCTGGCAAGCCCTCTAACAGGAGCACGGTTTGCAACCCTATTCACAGCCATTGTCTGGCATTGTTGTACCAGACACGCTCCATTCATGGCCCCTCTCTTGTCCCTTTTCAGCAAGTGCCCACTGGTCCTGCTCTGTTTGTCGGCAAGAATGAGCCGCCGGGAGGAGGAATGTTTCCCAGACGGGGGGTGAGGAGGTCAGTCTGGACCTCTGGACATTTGCGGCGCGGGCTCGCAGCCGTGGCATGTGAAAGCAGGGGACCCTTTGAGGGCCTGGCGGCCGCTTGTTTGGATATGTGCAGCTCAGATCATGAGATTAGCTGTCAGGTCATCTGCTGTGAAATCCATTATGAAAAACACCCGGAAACTGATGCTTGACTTGAAATCCTTAGTTGGCTAAATTGCAGAAATTATCTTCCGAAGCTTTTGTCAGCTCCATATGTATGTATAATATATTTATGCACGGGCAGATATAAAATAATGTTTGCAGCAATGCCTCATGCAAAACGCTCGTTGAGTAAATCTGTCACTGAAACTTCAATTCCAGATTACTGCACTCCAAGATCTGCTATTATCAGTGAAAACACATCTTTAGAAAGTTCACAACAGTCTGAAGTAGATGAGCTATTGAAATGCAATAGAAAATCTACCCCTCACGGATTAGTCAAACAATGAATGTAGCCCTGCACGTAAACATTGCCTAACTGTATTGGCAGGGTAAATGGTTCCTGATTTACTGCTGCAGGAATAGGTGGCATTTCCTCACACTGTGAATACAAATATCAATTATCTCGAGGAAAAATACATTTCTAATCTGTACGCGTGGTCAAGCGATGCAAATAGTGGCAACAAATCAGTCAATTATCAGATTATTAAACATTTCCAATATTACTATTATTAATTTCAGGTAGCAACAGTGTACAATTTGCCAGAAAATAAATCATTAGTAGATATTGGAGTACTTGAAAAAGTAGTTTTAATCTGTGGACGTCCTGAAAAACCACAACCCTGAGTCAGGGAGATCAAAGAGGAATGAAGAGTCTGGGGTTTTGGATTTCAGAGATAGCCTTTCATGGTGGTGTGCTGTTGTTGTCTCTCTCAGTGTTTTCATACTGCCTTGTGTGCATTATGGATTTATGCAGTAATAGCCATACTTACCTTTGCAGCCATTTGGATGTAGCAGCAAAGTGTGAACTCCTGAAGGAGAAAAAGATAAAAGAGGGGAGCAGAGTGATGCAGGTATTGCTCTGTCGATGGCCAGAGGTTTCTGCTCTGTCTGCAAAATACTTCCATGTCTTCCACATGATCTTCCTAAAAAGCACTCTCAGCACAGTGTGTTTTGATGGAAATATCTGAGGAGGCAAAGACATGGAGAAAGAAAGATTAGAACTTAGATTTGTGGTAGATAGAAATTTTAGATCATTTTAGTCCAACCCACTGGAATCTTTGTCAAGTTGTTTTTAAAATGTAATACCCTCCCAAAAGACCTTTGGTACTAACGCAACATCTTATTGGCTTGTGGACCTGGGTGCAAAGGGAGCTTTCATTCACCCTTCTAAAAATAAGTAATTTTGATGAGGGGGTTGGATTTGGCAGGTTTTCTTCAATTCTTTCAAATGACACACGTGCACTCAGAGCAGGCTTTTACAGCGCCTCATCTTACGGCACCAGCCTCATCTCAAAGCAGCTCCAGGCCTGACCAAATGAAACTGGTATCCAAAATGACCATCAAACCAGTGATACTGTGCCTGGAGGATGTGGCAGAAAATGCCCTTTCTGGGAAGGTGATGATGGACTCAGTCCAGCTCTGGCACAGGCGGCTTGTGCAAGACATGGATGAGAGTGCCACCCTTGTACTTTTTTATTTGCATCAAACAATTATCCCCTGGACAGTGGCTCTGGAGTTGTCTAGACAACATGCTTCCGATGGTATCACTGACCTCAGACACACCGGGCTGGCTCTAAATTAGCAATGAGCAGGGCTGGAGGGATGTATTATAGTAGTTATAAACCATAAGAAGGTATTTAAATAGATAGATAAGACACATGCAAATCTTTCCATTGCCATGACAACCATCTTGATATAGGTTTTCCATACGTAGCAAGAACGGCAGAGCAAAAGGCACTGGAAAAATAGCAAGAACCTGTAATGATAATGAACCCTGACAGTGTATTAGTCTAGATTTTGGTCACTTATTAACTCTTAATAGAATACAAACTTCTATAGTAATACAGTGTTCAGTGGGTCAGGGAGCAATTACTTCTAAACCTTTGCTATAAGGATCTCTGCTATATGGCTATACCTAATGTACCAATTCTTCACAAATTGATCTGACTGATTAAAAAACACTTTGCTATTAGATGTAAATTGCTTAGCTGCTCAAAAGCGCTTTGCAGGGACGGGTTGCACAAAGCATGAAAATATGTCATTTATGGACATCTCTATATTTCCCTCCTGGTTTTATTGGCCAGGCGAGGAATCTCGTAAATCTGAATTCGCAGATAATTGTCATGTAATAGCTGGGGCCGCCACTTTCAAAAGGGAAATGCAGGGCAACCCCAAACAAATGTGTGACCCCTCCATACTTTACCTGTCTGAGCAGACCAGAGCCAGGTGTTGATTCTTTTTTGTTCCTCCTTCTTACAGTTCTTCATTTCTTCTGAGTGCAAACCCAGTGGTTTGAAGGCCAGCTCACAGCTCTAATGATGCCTCCTGTGGCCAGTGAGGGTCCCCTCCAGCAGTGTCTTTCTCAGATAGATGCACAGGATGAAAGCAGCTGCCGGAGCTCAGACCTGGAGGCATCTTGTCCAACCTGTCTGAGTCCTCTGTGCTTGTTCTCACACAGTCCAGGGATGCTGGGGCACGAGTGGCCAGGTGGGAAGGACATAGATATGCTGCCCCACTTCAAACAGCTTCCTCCACAAGGCAGATCCATCACTAGTGACTAGGGCCTTGGGAAATGAATTAGAGTTAGCTTTGCAGGGCTTTGTTGTTGTTGTTGCTGTTGTTGTTGTTTTTTCCTTGATGGTAGTGAAGATGCTTAGGCTTAGAGGTGACCTAATTGCAGCCTTCCAGTACCTGAAGGGAAGAAAGGAGGAGAAAGAATTTTTTTTTATGAGAACATGTAGTGACAGGACAAGAGAGAATGGCTCTAAACTGGAAGAGAGTAGGTTTAGATTGATATTAGGAAAAACTTCTTTACTGTGAGGGTGGTGAGGCCCTGGCACAGGTTGCCTAGAGAAGCTGTGGATGCCCCATCCCTCAAAGTGTTCAAGGCCAGGCTGGATGGAGCTCTGAGAAGCCTGGTCTCTAGTGGAAGCTTTCCCTGCCCATGGCAGGGGGTGGAATTGGATGAGTTTTAAGGTCTCTTCCAACCCAAACCAACCTGTGATTCCATGCACTTGTAGGGACCAGCCCTGGTGCAGACTAATTCCTTGTTCCCTCCACTCACCATTCCCATAATGGATGGTTTTGTCGTGGAAGGGTGCTTGGGGACGGATGGCCCACACTGCCCCAAACTGAAGTTTCGTTCCACCCTGGCCAGCAGTGGGATCCCCCCTCCCCAGCCCAGCTCTGGATCCAGAGCAACTGAATCTGTCACAGCCTCTGTGTCATCTCCTGTCACCCCCATCCGCTGCCTCCGTGCTGTCACACTCCACATAAAACCCCTGCTGTCCTTGTCAGAGCCCTTCCTGTAATGCCATCCTTTTATTTATGCTTTCAAGTAATAATTTTGGCCAGCACCATCAGGCTTTGACTGTGCAGCTCCCCACAACACTCACACCAATCTTCCTCCTTCCAGCTCCCTGGGGTCAGTGACTCCTTGGAGCCCTTGAAGACAGGAGGCAGGTAGGGTGCTACAGCTGCTCATTTTTCGAACTGCAGCCATCTCACTACAGCCTTGTGTTACCTCTCTGCCCAACTTCCAAGGTGGGGGCAAGCAATTTGGGTGGGCCCCATCCTGTCCCCCTGCAACGTGCAGCACCAAGCACAGCAGCTCCGACCAAAACCCGGCGGGTGATACCGTGGCGCAGAGAATAATTAAAAAGCTGCACTCGTTTCCCAGATGAGATACACTCCTGTAGTGTGTAAATCAGTCACAGTCCTGGAGGAATAATCCAGGCGGGATAATTGTGCAGGGGAAAGGCCCCAGACGTGATAGGGGTTTGCATTAGCAATGCCTTTTCATCCATCTGTCTTTTGACCAGAGCTAGAGAGGGCCAGAATTTGACTTATAAGGATGTTTTGATCAAGTGATTATTTCAGTGACAGAGCTCCTGAAGTACAAGCTCCTGAAAATACCTTATTTGTGTACAGGAGCAGCTAGGAGCCAGGGACTGAAAGGTTCCCTTCTTCAAAGATGAATCTGTTTAGGATCTACCAGTTCCCTTATAATCCTGGAGAATTCAACCATCAGCTTGACTGGGGGAAATATTTCACCCTGAGTGTTTATCTGCTGAGCAGGGGGGAAGCAGAAACAGGACAAAGAAGAATCTGGCTCAGGGCAGGCATTAAATGATACAGCTTATTGGTAAGCTGCTGTTATTTATTAATTAGGCTAAAGAGTCCTGCTCATGGTCTGAGGTTGGATGTGCTGTTTAGGTGTGTTGGGAGCCCCGTCTGAAACCTGCAACGCATATCGCACTTTCTGGTGTCACTAGGGGAAGGTTAAAGGTGCTGAAGCTGGCTGGTACTGAAAAGTATCCCAAGAATGAATGTGAAAGTAACACAAGGGCAAATACATTTGTCCTACAGTCAAATGCTTTTACAAGTCCTGCATAACAGAGGTGTTGCTACAAAGCTGTTAAAAAGTGTGTTTTAGTGTTTAGAAAAGGCACTTTGCTGCTGTGGAGGAGAAAGCGTCCATGACAGCGCCACCTATGTATTTTCTTTTTAAGATCATTTAAACTTTATCGAAGACTAACCACAGAACTGAAATTGTTGGTATTAACACTCTAGGGCATCCTGTGTATTGAAGACTCAATTTCTTATCCTGACTACGTGTTCTGGCTGACAAATTTTGGGGCGTTATTTTGCCTTCTAGTTATTCAGATGTTCTTTGGACATCTGGGAATTTAATTAACAGCTTTTGCATGTATTTAAAGCAAAGTAAACTTTCCTGGAGCCTCCTGATGGTGAGGAGGGATCTTATTTATGAACACTGGCACCTGTCATGTTAATTTGTACAAAGTTTTTGATTTATCCTAAAAGAACACATTACACAGTGGATTTGGAGGAGTTAAAGGGAACCTGCAGGGTGACTTTAATCTTTATGTCTTTATATACTTGAGGCCATTTTACTGCACCTCTGCACTGCTTTCACTACACAATCATTTTCTGCTTTAGAAATGTAGCCATTTGGATCAATAGCTGCAGTACAATATATGGTACTTCTGATGGGAGCCTCACAGGACACCTAAGAAGCACCATGGTAATTTTGCAAAACGCTTGGCTACACTCTGAAATACATCTTAAAAGTTAAAGTGGGCAAAACAGACGCTGTGCAGAATTACAGGAGCCCTGGTGAAATTGTGCTTACTGTATTTATGTGTTTTAATAGTAAATTAGGAAAAATGGTGTGTAAAGGGATATTCCTTGCCTGAAACATGGGTGTTTTATTAGGAAACTCTAACTACTAAGGACTGAGTTATCTGCATTTCTTGTCACAGCAGTTTTAAACTCCTGTGGAACGTGCTGGCTTGTTTGGAGGGATTTCTGAAAGGAAAGATTTCTAGCTAACATAAGCCTGTGTTCCCCAGGCTTGATTGAAAAGAAAGTAGAGGTAAAAAAGGATGTTTGGTGACATTTACTCAGTGCACAGAACAAGAAATAAAAGAGGATCTAAAAGCATACATCCCTTAAAGCGTTAACAAACGTATCCTGCACGTTGCAGATTTTACAGTAAATTCTTTATCTATAAACAAACCGGGTTATCACAGCTGTTTATTGTACTGCTAGCCCTGATCCTAACCTTTATGTCTTTATTGCTTACATACCATTCCCTTGTTTATATGTCTGTACCAGCCTGTGCCCTTGAACTTGGCCCCGGCAAGCCCTGACCCAGCGTTCGCTCGCTCATGGGGGTCACGGCGGCATCAGAGATGGGACATCAACACCCCAGCAAAGCCCCACTGCCTGCCAGGGGCACAGACCGCAGGGACACGAGGAAAGAGCACGGAAAGGTTGAAAGGGTGGGCAGGATTCCCTCTGAGGAGTGTTTGTGGTGCTGCCCTGCTGGCCAGGGCCCAGCAAAACCTGCCTGGGAAGCAGCGCTGGGGCTGCACTGGGAGGGGGCAATGCCACTCTACAGTAAAACCATCAGCCCCCCTCCCGTTCTGGCTGTCCAGCTGGGGCCTTGGTGCTGCATAAAAAAGGCTTTTCCTCTCTTTTTCACCCCCCCTCCTCTGGCTGATAAGCTGACAGCGAGGCGCGCCTCGTTCTGATAACTCAGCAAAGTTTGGTTTTCCTAGGGACAAACAGCCCGTGCCCTGCAGCATCTTCGGCAGCAAGGCTTGAAGGGCAGGACGGAGCGGGCAGCGCGGGGATGAGCAGGGACAGGGATGTGGCTGGGAAGATCTGCCTCCAGATCACTGATAACTTCAGCCAAAAAGGGCTGTACAACCCCCGCGATGTCCCACACGGCAGGGATTCGGGGCATAAAGGATTTGGGCTCAGCTCAGTGTCAGTGCTCACCCCCAGGAGCACAGCTGGGGCATGCTGTGGGGTGAGCCCAAGTGATGGGCTCTCTGAAGTGCGGGCAGCACCAAAAGTGCTGGTTCCAGTCGGAGCCTTCCTCACCACTCCTCAAACCATTGTCCTGCATTTGGTTTCAGTTACTTGAACAGGCTCTTCACTAAAAACAAACCTCCTGGTGCAAACATCTCCAGGTCAGAATCAAATCCTTCATTTGCTGCTAAAAATAATGGCAATGAATGGAAGAATTCGCAAATTCTCCCAGGGAAAAGAAATTATGATCCCATTAACCTACATTACAGCCATCACCATTAAGAGATACCATTAACCTGCAGTTCCCACACCGCCTTGTCAGAGATACTACAGTCATCCCTGTAATTCTGGAGGTACTGCAGCCATCCCAAAATTGTGTGGTAACTCTTGGCAAACACTGACTTGTTCATAGGCAGTGTTGCAGCCAAGTACTTTGTTGGATTATAAACCCCAATCCATGTAGCCTTTCATGAGCATTTTGGCTGCTCTGTCTCAAACCACACATGGGATGAGAGCTCCACAGCAGGATTGGGTCCCCCCTCGCCATCCAAAATGACAGGATTTTACTGCCGTACAAGGTCACGAGCAGCCATAATCGATCAATACAGAGGATGATGTGAGTATCAAGAGTTTTAATGGCATAACAGCGTGTTGTGAGAGTAGTTGTTTCACTTTCCAAAGTAGCACGTGTGTTTTCAGTGCCTTTTCTTCACACGTTTACTGATATTCAGCCTCCAAAGTGAAAGTGCTCATTTGGTGAATGACTTTAACAGAGTGCTCCTAGTTGGAGAATTTGAATGCTATTGCTTAATATAAAGGATATATATATTTATCTTTGTTTATATGGTCAGTATTCTATTTTCTTAATCTGTTCTACTTACTTTATACATTTAGGCTCTGATTACAAACATTGTTAAGTCTGGTAATCAAATTTTCATATATTTAGAAGCTTAAATTTTGCTTATCTTTTTACTTTGTGCTGTCCTATCTACCATCCCCAAATTTTGCTTTGGTTTTCTTTTTTCTTTTCTTGTGGGCTTTTGGACATTTCTTTTTTAACTCAGAGGAAGCCACTTCAGGGACGTCTGTGTGGTTTTGCAGTAAAAGAGCTGGAGTGGTCCTCAGGACTCATAACTTGGCTTATTTCAGGTTTTTAGTGCTCGACAACTTTCTCAAATCTGAAAATAAGCAAATCTGTATATTAAAGGCTACAGTAAAGCAGAAACCTTTTTTCATAAGTTAAAAAAAAACCCAAAACAACAAAACCAAATAATAAGATGTATATTTATGTATCAAGAAATCAGATTTCTGAAAAATGCTGCTGTGGATTGTAATTCCACGTGAAATGGTCCAGTCTCAGAATAGGAGTCGTTGGATGCTGACACGCAGTGATGTGCACGCTCTCCTGTCTGAGCTGAGTATATTTCTAACTTTGCTCTAATTATCAATCACTTGATTCATGTCAGACCACTCACATTTAAATCAAGTTTTTGTGCTATTTAGACAGGTCCTCTGTAAACACAGGGAGAAGAGATGGTTTCTGGAATGAATGGGAAAGGCTGTGCCTGAGTGGCTGTCGGAGTCCATGTTCTGTATGAACAAATTAAAAGCAGGAGTCTTTCATGCTAAATTTGTATGGCCCTCTGCACAAATTGCCCAATTTATTTAAGTATTTTCTGGTGGCGAGATATTTTGGGACGTGAGGGCTGATAAAGAAGCATTAAATAAAACACTGCAAGTCGAATTTAAGGATAAAATGAAATTCTTTCTGTGTTGGGTTTGATGTTCTTAATTTAATCCCTGGTGGACAGTAGTCTGCATTACAAAACCTTCACACATAATTTGGCACAGTTTGGATGATTTGCAATCTCTCGCTGGCTGTCTCTGCAGAGGATGCCCCGAGCAGGTCCTGTGTGGAGGCTGGGTGACCTCTCCTCTCTCAGGAGGGTGGTCTCCTCAGGTCACCGTCGGGGTCATTTCTGCAGCAGAGCAAGGAAGCTTTGACTGTTCCTTTGCTTGTGGGGGTAAACAGAGGACTTCAATTTCCAGCACTACCGGTCCCTAACCTTCAGAAGATTCAGAGGGGGATGGGGAAGAGATGCCAAAGGAAAGTGCAGAGCAAAGAATGTAAGGAATTTTGCTTATCTGTGACAAGTTTCTAAGCGTGTTTGATTATGGTAATGAGGATACCTCATTAACAAAGGATTTTAAAGGCATGTACACCATTGATAATCAGTCAAAATATACCGTACATTTTTAACTTTTTTTCTTTCTCTGAAGAGAAAGAAAAAAATGTTTGAAATACAGCAGCACCTTAGTTAAAATGTGGAATTTCACTTGGTGCAGGAGGGTGGGGCTGTGGCAGCTACGGAAGCAGCTCTATCTCCTGAAGATAAAGTCCCCATCACCAAGAGATGACTGTAAAACATGCACAATTCCCAATCCTTAAAACTCTCCCTAATTGCAAATTTCCTTATTGTTTTAACTTATCTCTGCCTATGCTGTGCTGAATTAGTCCTTTGGAGTCCCTGAATGGGATCAAGGGAAGAGAAGAGGAAAGGAAGGATGGGAATGAGAGCCAATGAGAAACAGAAGAAAGCAAGATAGCTAGAGAAAAGGAAAGGGGACGAGTGTTAAGTGTAATTGCCCTTTGGCTCCCCGTGAAACTGCAAATCACCCTTGTTGAACCAGCCTCAGTGATGTTCTCTGCACCCCTGTGGCATGGGAGGCATCTGGCCTGGTGCTGGGGGGGTAAAAAGGGAAGCAATGGTGCAGCGGGAGTTTTCCTCCTCTGTTCGGTAATTTCCAGTGTGCGTCTTGCTGGGAAGTGGCTCAGTGAATGTTCCCCCCCCCCCACCCTTATGGGTGGGAGAGCCACCAGTCGTGCTTACCCTCTTTCTTGGCCAGCCTGGCCCCGTAGCAGGCAGCCATTTTCACCAACCAGCCGTCCGTGGGAATTTCCTCCAGCTCCACCTGATACCTGGAGCATTCCTATTTTTGCATCCTTATCTCCTAATGAGTTTATAATCTAGAACAGAGCAGTACCTCTGCAGTTCTCCAGCCTTCTTATCAAATGATTTCGCTATCAGGCACATTCAGATGACTGACGAGCTGCTTCTGGCCCCACAAGGGCTCCTCTGTGGGGATTTTTTTCAGTAGGCATAGACTTGAGTAGGAATTCTGGGAGAAAAATGAACCCCACCTATGCATGGGGCTCTTCCAGCTTGTTCCAGGTATAATATTTGAGTGCTGGCTGCCCAACCCTAAAAGCAGTGGATATAACCCAGTATTTTTTCTTCTATTGCCTTTGGGTTGAAGAAAGCATTTTAATATCCACACACCTCTAATAAACTAAAGCTGTAACGAGGCTTTCTCTATTTGTATTGCTCTTTTGTTGTCTCCTATGTGCATTTACCATTGATTTTTGCCAAACTCCCCTATACTGTAACTATGTAGTTATAAACTGGTGTTATTGAGGGGAACTGAGGAGGGGAGGGATAGCCATGAAATTACTGGTTTGCAAACAAACACTGCAGCTCTATTTGGGCATTTCTCAGAAACACCTGGAGATTATTGCATACAACCTTCCTAATCAGTAAATCAGCCAGCCACCGATTGTTTCCTCAGCCACATCAGGCACAAATGGAACAGCTGTTTAATTTACCTTTTTTTTTTTTTATGGTAGGAAATTCATATCCTGAATCATTGATATCTTTATTTTACAGCTTGCTGCCATTAATTCTTTTATTTTCTTTTCTCTCAATGTTGCCTGCTATAAACGACAGGAGGGTCTGTGTGTGTGCACAAGGTGGCCTGATGTCATCTTTCAGGATGGTGTGTGGAAACCAAGTGAAACTCTCTGGAGCTTCATTTGGACATCCTCTCAAATCCAAGGGTTGGGGGGAGGGCACTTGCTAACGTGAGCAGGAACTGAGGGAGCCAAAGCTTTGCAAGCTCTAGGAACTCCAAAGTAAATGGCTTCGGTTGGCTTGAGACTGAGCAACAGCCAGCTACAACTGAATGCTTTATTGCCGTCTGGAAGTGTTTATTTTCTGAACATAAATTCAAGGGACAGATTCAAGGCATGTCTAGAAATAAAGCATATCATCATGTGAGCTAAGCTGACAAGGACAATTTACTGTACCCTGCATTCGTTCTGGGCCAATCGGAAGAGAAGAGGCTATTAACATCCTGAAATTCCCGCTGTTCGGCTCTGCCTGTCCCTTCACTGAACTCGGGAATGGCATGTATTAACCCCTTGAGGGCCTCCCGTGCGCGGTGCACATCCCGGGAAGGGACACTTGTTTAGGCCCCGAGACATGTGCAGCGTGTCCAGCTCGTATTGACAGCAGCAGCAAGCTGCTCTGAGAGCCCGACACAGTCGCTGCTGTCTGGAGGCCCAGCACAGGGTTAACATCTCTCCTAGAGGCACTGTCGGTGCTGCACACGAGCCCTGACTTGCTCTGTTTAAATACGAGAGTTCACTGGTCAGCTTGACCTTGAATTCTCTCGCAAAGACAGGAACAAGTTGACATACTGTTCGTGTTTCCAGTGGCTGCAAAGTTCAGGGAATACAATGCAACTGCAGCTCTCATGCCGCGAGCATCACTTAGAGAAGAGAAGGGAAAGTTCATTTCCCACTTTTTAAACCCTGCCAGCAAGAAAAGTAACAAAACCAGAAGAGAAGTCAGAAGGTAAAACACAAAGGGCATGGCAGCAGATATTGCAGAGGAAAGGTGCCATTCATAGTCAGGAATGCGTTGTAATAAAATCCACAAGCAAAAGTCCACAGAGGACTGTTTGCATAGCAGCACTACAATATCTACATGTGTAAATAGAGGGAACAGCCTTTAAATCTACGTTACAGCAGCAACTGTTGGGTCTTCTACCTGCTGCTTGAAGTGTTCCCCCTGACTTGGTGGGTGTCCTTGTACAGGACAGCACGACCAGCCCCATTCCAACCTTGCAGCTGAGGGAAATATGTTATTGTGGCTCTGAACAGGAATTTTCTGTGTACAGCACTGCAGAAGGGCAGTGCAGTTACCTTTACTGCTTCTTCTTTTCCTCTGTGTGTTAGGGAGTACAGATGCAGGACAGCTGATGATTTCACAGTAAAAACCTTGGGCTGGTGCTTCTGATTAATTATTAATTAATAATTTGTTGTCTTGTTCCTTTTTTTGGTGAGTTTACAGCTGAGGAGCCTGTCTCATTCACGCCCTGGCTCTTCACAGGGCTTAAGTATCGCAGCCTTCAGTACTAGACCAGAATAATATACGAACCACAAAGAATCATTTATCTGGCATGACATATTTTATGCTCTTGTGTAAGTTTTCCTAAGGGAATTCTGAATGTCCTACTGGGTGACTGTAAAGACACCAAGGACTCAAAGTCATGGGCATCATCTTTATTACAAGCCTTAAAACACTCAGCACAAAGACAAAGCTGAGTGATTTTAACTTTTCTGAAATTAAGACTCTGTATTGTCTCACCAAAGTCCTTCCACAGATCTCTTTAAGAGCAGAGTGGTTTGGGGCTAAAATTGATCCTTATCTTCTATTACTATAGGAATGTCTCTGTGCTTTAGAAATACACTCCCCATTTCTTACTTTCAGACTACCCTAATATCAAATTAGCCTTCTGAGCAAAGGTCAGGAGTGCAGAAGTGCAGGTCTTATTGGTTCAATTAAAGGAAATAACACAAAATCAGACAGGCTATTGCAGGAGTCTTTGTCAACAACTTCCTGAATGCTGAGAGGCTGCTCAGGCATAAGCTGTCTATACAGCCAGATGATGCTGGTATTAGAAACACATTAGTGTGAGAAATTGAAAAAAAAAAAAAAAGAGGAAGTATATATATGCATGGCTAATAGATACATTCATCTGATGGCTTTCACAGTAAAAGTCTTGGGCTGGTACTTCTGATTATTTATTAATTAATAATTTGTTGTCTTGCTCCTTTTTTTGGTGTGTTTACAACTTAGCCTTGCCTCTCTTTTTTTTCCCCCCCAAAACACTTACACATACCAAAGCTCAGATAACTACACTGGTATCTGTTACGTTATTACTCGCCTTAATAATGATGCAATGTTAATTTTTCAATAATGCACCAATAAATATTTTGGAGTTAGGGAACTGGCAGGTATGTGGGGAAGGCACTTTGTGTTAACATCTGATATACTGTTGTTACACTGATAAAAACTGGGGCTAATGCACTTGTGTAAAGATCCTCTTTATAAAGTGATTTTCTTTTATTTGTTTCTTCCCTATTTTTTTTTTTTGTGTCCTTGTGCCTGAACATTTGACCCTGGAGAAGTAGGATAGAAAGATTGTTTGAAAGAGCAGAGAACTGTTTATTTCAATTTTCTCCCTCTTTTTTTTCTCCCTTTGCAATTCTTTTTCAGGTAAATCACTCGCAATATGGGAGAATCTCAGAAAGTTCAGAGGTTTGGGGCAGGAAACGCCTCCCCTCCCCCTGAAGTTTGGATTCAGAGCTAAATTTATCTGAATGCTGTCATTTCCCTGCTTCTCCCTCTCTACCTCCTTCATTACATTCCTCTTTCTCCCTCCCCATTCCCAGCCACCCAGATCTTATCCTTTCCTTGACCTGCAGCTCCCCCTCCCTAGCCTGCCACGGCTCTAAAATGTCCGGAGGCCTGGGCTGAAGGTGGTAGTTCCTCCTGGTGGGGTTTTTTTCAATCCTGAGCTGTACCATAGCTAGAAGTGCTCTGTAATCCCCTGCCCTCAGGGGCTGTGTCCATCCGCAGATGCCAAAAGCAGGTTTGGTGGTCCCTAAGAGGGGAAGGCAGCAGTGGTGCCCAGCAGAGAAGCTCAGGCTGGCTCATGCCTTGCTGGGTGTGTCTGCCTGTGATGCAGCAAAGGGCTCATGCAGGTACAAGCAGCTTGATTTAGGCAAAAGAATTCAGAAATAGGTGTGGAAGTTCAGCCAAATTCCATCCTGCTCCTGCTTTCCCTGACACATTCTGCACACCTGCATCACTTACCACAATCCTGAACAGGTCTGTCTCGGTAGGAAACACACAGAGTTCAGCAAGAATCCCTCTCTATTTGTTTTCCCTTTTTCTTTTTTATTTTTATTTTTTAAAAAAAAATCATAGTCTTGCACTGTGGCTATTCTAGTTTTTCACAGAAGTGGCAGGCAGCCAAAGACTGGAGTCATTATTTGCAAACTCTAAAAATAGAGTCAAGATTTATAGGAAGAAAACAGATATGTCTTGTTATAAAACCATGAATAAGGATTGGCACGAACATAACGGTTTATTCTTTTTTGATATTGCTTATTGTAAATTGCACTCTATCTTTCTGGGAGATACACCAGATAGTTACAGTGCAGAAATGTTTCCTTTCCTTGAAAGTGCTGCAAAACTGCAGTTTATTTGTTGTAAAGACTTGATTATTCAAAGGAAGCGATAAGAGATGAGGTAGCCCCTGGGAATTTTGTGCATTGTTGGGGTGGACAGTTTGTTTTAAAAAAAGTATTAGTGATCTTCTTCTGCAGGTCACTGCTGATAAAAATTACATTCTTTGCCCAGCGAAAAGGCGCCTCATGAGTTGCTCTTCTGGTTAATACTGCTTGTTATTGTACATCATGAACACCACATCCCTGATCTAACTGTGGGTAATAACACTCCCTGCTCTATCTCCTTCCTCATAGGCTCTGGCAGGGCAGCAACAAAGAAAAAATAGAGGAGGGGAAAGAAAAAAAATAGGAAAAAAAGGAGGGGGGAAGCAAGCAGAGGGAAAGAGAGGGAGAGATTTTTCACAAAGAGTTAAAAAGGCCTGATGAAATCCTTACAATGTACACCATATGGCTTGACATTTACCAGATTAGTTAAACATTTCTACTGGGGATAAATATTCCTGCACATCGATGTAAAGAAATTGCATGAGACAAGGGCACATACAGCATATTTATGCCATGGAGTAATCTTTTTTTTTCTTTTCTTTTTTTTTTTTTTCCCCCTCCCTTCCCCTTGGCTAGCAGAATTCAGGTTACAGAGCATGTAAGGGACAAGTGTACTAAGCCCAAATGAACCCCAATTCTGTGCCCTCCTGAGCTGCTGGTGGGGTGGCTTCCAGCATCACCCCAAACACACCTCAAAACCCTGCCCCCCAAGAAAGTTTTGAATGAGCAATCTTGCTATAAAAAATTACCAAACCCCCAATTCTATGGAGAGGCTGAAGCATTAAAGTTTGTCAAAATCTATCTGAGCACTCGGGTTGCCCGTGGAAGATGACTGTGATGGCTGCCAAAGTGATTTGAGCGGGTTGATGCAGAGGAGGTGACTGCTGGTGCCCGTGTCTGGTGTAGCCTGCCCTGCTCCTTGGTGAGCAGCCCTAAAGCCATAGATTTCATCTGATCTTTGCAAAGGCTAACATTTGTCTGCTGTCATTTTAGTGAGATTGATGACAGGCTGGGATGGGGAGGAGCAGGGGGAGCGCAGCGGGAGGAAGGCTGATCCCCACTGCCCTGATAGTTGGGGCCAAGCCCATCCAGAGTTGCTACCCCGGAGCCTCTGGTCAGCTCTGGCAGTGGCAGGGAGTTGTTCCTGCACCGCTCCAGCAGGAATTGCACGGGGCTGTTAACAGGAGATTGCAGGAACTCGGAGACAGGAAGGCAGCACTTTGCACCTTATGTATCTTAATAGATCATTCGCGTCACAAGCAACACAGGGCAAAATGTTATGACAACCATAAGAATGTAGTTTACTGTGGCTTAATGCAGCTGGGCAGTGCAGGGTAAAGCTATCAAAAAATATTTTTTTTTTAAAAAAGTTTCCAAGAGAAACTAACTGATGTGGACGTGCAGCTATTTTTATTCAAACCCCTGAATTTTGGCAAACTCTTTCCAGGCTGTAGCAGTAAAGGATTACTCTTTTTATTATTAGTAGTAGTATTCCAGTGCCAAACTAAAAATCAGACACTTTCCCACTTGGAAGCTTTCTTGCAAGCTGATGTAATAGGGGAATCTTCTGCAAAGGACACATGTCCCAAGCTCGGCAGCCAATTGCTGCAGCATGTCAATGTGCCTTAGAAAAAAAATAGCTTTCACACTTGGGCAGCATGAAGTCCATGTATCTTTTTCCATGAATGAATGAGTGACTATCAATGCTGATATTCAATCTTACCTCAAAATCTTAGAGATTGGGGTTTCACCAGGCGCATGTATGTATAGATAGAGGGATCTTGGCACTTCTAGGAAAGAAATGCAGAGTGAATGGGTTACTGCCTTTGTGGAGAAATGTACCTGCAAATCTTAATCCCAATATTAGACTGGAAACCATTGAGGCAAGGGCTGGGAACAGCCCTAGATCCTCTCTGGGAACTGAAGGGGAGATGGGTGCATGAGCCAGTAACTCTAACAAGCTGGAATTCAAAATATGCCTGACCTAAAACCTTGGGCTGGGACATGTACAGGCTTGGGGGAAGCTCAGCTCCAGCCCCTTGTGTTGAGATTTACAGCACCGAGACCAACGCCATGTGGATTTTAACCACCCAGTGTCCCATCACGACAAAATGATGTCGCATGAGGACAGAGTTTCAAATGCAGGCAGGGAAAAATGCCATGGAGAGTGTGAAAATAAGGTGTACCCTCGTCATTCTTGCTGGTCAGAGAAGTGCAGAGACTCCCACCCAAGTGGGAGGGCAGGCGTGGGCCCTGCATGGACCTTGCGCTTGGGTGATCACGGGTGGCTGGGTTGATAAAGGGTGAGCCACTGAGATAAATACCCGTACAGAGGAAAATAAGAACAGATAATGGATTGGTGCAAGTCGCAGTATATTTCCTCCTGGTGATGAAAGGCTAAGAGTGAGTTATAGATCTTTCCTTGTGATAAGAACAGATATTTCTTTCCAAATCATTTATCTATAAAGATACTGAGATTTTGTTTTTGTTTGCATTGTTATTAATCCATCTCTTTGCATTCTCACCCCAGTCTGTGGCAGGTGACAACATGGTGGGGACCCCAAAGTTTCTGTCTGCACCTCCCATGGGTGAGGTGTTGCTTTTCATTGTTGGGAGCTGGGAAGAAGGAGGGAATGAGGGGAGAATGTTTATCCAGGTGTCTCAGGTGATGGTGATATGGCTATTTATGCATGACCAGGGTTTAAATCTTGCTTTGTTCAGGTCCTTAATGGACAAGAAGCATTGCTGAAAGTGTTATAAGACTTGCTACTGCTCTGGGATAGAATTTACATTTAAAAAACCCCAAACATTTACATGTTTGGGTGATATGACAGGTGCGTGCAAGGACTGGAGACCATGTGGGGAGAAAAATGCAGCGTGGAAAAGATCAGAGCACCAGGTTTGATAGTGAGGGGAAACGGCTTAAAAATTTTTAATCATTTTACTCACAGTATTGTTGCTGAGTAAATATTTTGCCTAATTTACTAAACAGCTGTTTCTCAGCTCCCTTTCCCCGTGGCGGAGGTTGGGAGCCGTGCGGGAGCGGCCGAGGCGGCGCGCGCCTGCCCTCACGGCGGTGCCGCCATCTTGAGGAGAGGGTGGGAACACCCGGGGCCGCTGGGGCCGGGCAGGGCCTGGGGTTGTGGCGTCAGGGGTTTAGGGATGGGCGGGTGCCGTGTCCCGGGTGAGAGCAGCCGAGCCAAGAGGGAAGCACGGGTGGCCTGGGGCTGGGGCCGGACCGGGTCTGGGGCTGTGGTGTGAGGGGTTTAGGGATGGGCAGGTGCCATGTCCCGGGTGAGAGCAGCCGAGCCAAGAGGGAAGCACAGGTGGGCTGGGGCCAGACAGGGCTTGGGGCTGTGGCGTGAGGGGTTTAGGGATGGGCAGGTGCCATGTCCCAGCGCGAGGGCTGTTTGTGGGCAGCGCTGCTGGCCTCAGCATTCCAGTGTTTTTTAACCTGCTGTAACCTCAGTCTTTGCTGTCCTGCTTAAATCTGTGCCTTTGGATCTTCACAGAAACCTCTGCCGGAGGTCAGTAAATCCTAATGTTGCACTTGCTTTGGTTTTTGAGATTTCCAGGAGATTTGTCTCGGTGGATCAAGCAGCTCTGAGGGCACTGGTTTGGGTTGAGGGGGGAAGACTCAATGTCTCCATCTTTTTTAAATGAGCTTCAGGTTCAGTACATTAACGTGTTAATAAGGGAGCCCTGTGTTCCCACACTGCTCTTAGAGGCATTCTCACCCTGCTGACCTGACCCCCTTAATCCTGGCTTTCCTGGAGGAAAAGCTGATCCATCAGGCCTCCTATACCTAAAATGGGATGAAAGGGAGCAATGGGCCTATTTCAATACTGATGTTTCTCAGGTACCTCAAGCAGCCTTGTTCTTTTTGTATTCATCGCTTATTTCCCTAGGAAGGGGGAAAAAAAGGAAAAAAACCCTCTAGATGTGAGGGCTCAAATCACTGAAGATGAGAAGCAGCAAAAGGAAATAAAGAGGTCAAACACCTAAGTTAGCTTATGATTAAAAAGAAATTAGTGGGGCTATTTTTAATTTGTTTAAATATATTACTTTCTATTAAAGAGGTCTTTATATTTCACTAAGTATGAGATGAAGTGTGTCACCAGAGGAAGATTTTTTTCAGTTTTAGTGTCTTTTCTCTTCAAAAATTAGAAGTCCACCACCACTGAAGTCACAAATGTAGAGACGGCAGGACTGGCAGCAACTCGGGACTTTTCCTGTACCATACACTGTGATCATCTTCCAGTTGGGCCCGTTCACAGGAATTCAGGGAAGAGAGACATAAACTGTGCATAACAGGTATGTTGTGGGGAGGTCTGTGGTGCCACACAGACCCCCAAATACTCAACCTCAGAATGTTGTGCAGCCTTGAGAACAAAAACTCTGCGTCTCTGCCCTCAGACCCATCCCAAGGTGTTGGGTCCCAGCCTGAGGCACTGCTGGGAGCCCTCTTGGCGGCTGAAGTGCATCTCATATCTGAGTTTAGCTGCCAGAGCTTACATCTTTTTTTGTTAAATCTGCTAGACTATGGATATTTTCGGGCTGCAGCTGACAGAAATTAGGAAGGATAGTCGTAAACAAAGTTTTGTAATGCCAGAAGTCTATGACTGAGCTTTTATAATCAGTGCACAAGCTCAACAGTGATCTAACTGTTCCGAGGCTTTCCATGAGATTGCTGGTTTTTCCATTCTTCTTTTCTTTCTTTTGTTAAATGAAGTTCCTTAAGAATAAACATAGCAACTGAGTGAGTCTCTGCAAACCTGTGAGGGAAATCCACCATAAAGTTCGAACAAAAATAATCAAACATTTGGTTAGGATTTTGTCACAAAGCTCCAAAACAATGCAAACATCCTCAGTTTCTTGTTTTGTTCCCAGCTGGAAAGCCAGGCCAGAGTCACTGAACATTTCACCAAGTCTTGCTAACCTTCTGAGCTGAGTTGTGAGAAATTGTTCTTGACATCACATGAGCTGGGCCACAAGGCAGGACTAATGTGATATTTGCTGTCGAAGGTTTCCTAGGAAACATGCTACTTAGAGCACTCAGCCCTCACTGCCACCCTTCCTGCATCCTCCAGCTTCCCTTGCTCCCACAGGTTTTGCAGGGGGCAGGGATGTCCCCTCTGACCTCTGGACCCCCTCAGCACAGACCTCCCCTCTTCCCAGCTGAGCAGAGAGGGGCTGTGGAGATTCTGAAGCTCACCCACCTAATTGCCCTTTTTTCTCTGACTTACCAATTTTTTGTTTTTCCCCAGCACTCTACAGTGGGAGAAGTGAGAGAAACTAAGCTACAATCCTGCAAGGCTGGAGATGGAGAGAAGGAAGTTTGAGCCTTCTCAGTGAACTTAAACCTTCCTGCCACGGGAGAACTGGCAGAAAAGGTTAGGAAAATCGGCAGATAACTTTCAGCTCAGTGTGCCACATATTTTGCCAGCAGTTTGCAATGCAGTACTTATTATGGTATGTAACCTATAGGGATTTTTCAGCGGAATGGAATTCCCCAATTCCTTCCCATAATTTCACCTGGTAGGTGCTGTCCTTGACATCAGACCTGCAAAATTATTCCTGCCATCTGGGCCAAACTTTTCAGCTTGGCCATTTGGAGCAGCAGGAGAGTTCCCATTGAGGATGGGATGAATGGAGTCAGTTCACACATGTTAACCAAATGCAAATCCTTAGATGGAAACTCATGGTCAGCTTTTTCCACTGCTATTTTCAGAACTTCCACAAAAGACCGTGCTGTGATTATATGTATTCATGATATGTATATCATGTATTCAGCTCAAACAATATTTGAATGATGCATTTAGAATTCTTCCTAAAAAAGGACCATGCTTCTGTAAACTGCATCATATTTGTAAAAAGAGGGGAAAAAAATCTAGCTTGCTTTTCCTTTCTTCCTCTCTTTCTTTTTAATATATCATTTCATAAGGCTGTAAGAATGGGTGTTAATGCTACATTACACACAGACACACTTCTACATAATCATATGCATTTCCCTAGATTCCATACATAAACAACCCTATGGAATCCCGACTCTTCATTGTTAAGTTTGTCTCCATATTTTTCAAAGCAAAGCAGCTCTAGGTGTCAAACAGTTGCTTTTTTCACTCTCGTTCACTGGGCTTTGCAGAAAATAAAGCCAAACAAATAATGCATTGCGAGTTTTGTGGGTTGACTGGGTTTTTTTGGTTTGTTTTCATTTTTTTTGTTTGTTTTGCTGTTATTGGGGTGTTTTTTGGGTGTTTTTGTCTTTATTTTTGATTTTGGTGGTGGTTGGTTGGATTTTTCTGTATAGTTTGTGGGTTTTTTTTAAATTCATCCTACCTGCCCATTTATAACTGCCTCTTTTTCCTCTTGTCTTCTCCGCTGATAAAACACCATTTTTATGCCTCTGTCATTAAGTGTCCTTCACATTGCCAATATTGATTTCTCCAACCCCTGGAAGGCCCAGAGTGTCACCTCCATGAGGCTCCCTGAAGCCACTGGCTTGGAAAACAGAAGCACTGAGGTTGCTGTTGCCAGACACTGGTTTCCCACGTGGTGGAAAGAAGACAAGTAGCCCCAAGTCACTGGGCTGATTCATTTCTCTCTGTGATGCCGTTCCCTTCACCTTTCTTCATGTCTGTGTAGTGAAGCTGTTTGGCCAACATGCCCCATGGGCCTTGTCTTAGGAATGAAAGTGCAGGGGGTGGAAAAGAAATTCCATTCTGGATCATTTAGCTCTGTCTCCAGTTAATGGTGGCATCCAAAAGATTGGGGTGGCTTTTGGGCTGGCTTTTCAGCATGCTTTCAGGTTCAGGAGAGCAGCTTCTGCTGGGCCCTGCAAAGCCAGTGAGGCTTCACCTGTAAATCTGGGTAGAATTGGGGTCTTTGTGGCCAGAGAGGGAAAACCAGTAACACTCTTCTCTTTTGGTTCCAATCCAGAAAAGGTTCCTCCAGGCATGAAGTCTGTGATGTCAGTCAGCTTCAGAGGAACAGCACCAGCTTACCTGAGGATCTGTGTGCAAATCTCAGGTCTGTACCAATCTCTTAGATCAGCATTTTTCACTGTAGAGTCGCTCTTTCCTTGCATGGAATAATGATGGTGGATTTGCAACTCAACTCCTGCCTGTGAGATACCATCACAAAGCCACATTGCTCATAGAAGGCAGAATCTTTCTGCATTATGACAGGCTACCCCACATGTAAGATTCGGGTGGGTCACCCGTTTATTGTTTTCAGAGCACTCTCAGAATGTCAGTCCTTGTGGCACCATGTGTAATATATGTCAGGGTCTATTGTTAAACCCCACTGCCAGCTGAGGAAGGGAGGAAAGGAGATTACAAAACCACAACTTGAGTTATTGTTGGAGGCAGGACTGGAGCTCAGGATTTCCTGGGCAGATTACCACCCTTCACTTCTCCCTCAGTTGGTATAATTAGTAGTGTCCTGGATCTCTCTATTCCCATGCAAGCACACATCTGATTGCATTTTTCTTTGAAATTGTCTGTCTTGGTGTGATTTCTATTGTGCACTTCTGGCGGTTGATGATCTGTTGTCTGCAGTGAAATGCTCACTGGTACACTGTAAATCATGAAGAGATGCAAAGGCATCCTTTTGTTACTACTGATTCAATCTCTCTGGATTTCTGGAATGGGCTACCTGTAAAACTTTGGGAGCCAAGTCTTGAAAAAACCCTAATCCTTTGTGGCTCTTTAATTTTTTTGTTCTTGGCTGCTAGCCATGCAGACGGATGTCTTACATCCTTGAGATGAACTTAGTGCAGTCCTCATTGACCTAGCAAGCCATTTTTTCCCTGATGACAAGCTGGGATCACATTTTGTAATGACTGCTGCAAGATTGTCTTGTTAGGGAAAGGGCTAAGGTGGGATCGTCTTTAATGACAATGAAAGCACCTCATAAAATCTGATTCTTCAGTTTTACAGGCATGGCTGTAAGAATTTTAGCCAATGCAGACTTAGTAAATCAGTCAGTCAAAAATTATATCAGTTGAAGTATAATGTTCATGGCAGTCCAAAAACCTGAACATGTAGGTGATTTGGAGGGCATTTTGTTAACTCTTTAATTGGTCGTTTGAGTGCTGGAGGCAGTAGCTAATTGCCTGTAGGTCAGAGTAGTCCTAGAGCTTAGGTAAATGTGTATTGTCATATGTCACATTTTCATATGGCTCCTTTGCACAGGTTGGTAAAAATGATTGCTGCATAATTAAAATTAAGACAAGGTGGGAAAAGTGATTCAATTAAACCCCTGAAGCCATTGCACAAATTATCTGAAGTACCAAAAACTAATGAATAGTTAAAACTAGTTTTATCTTTTTACTCTTCATTCCTGAATCCTGAGGGTATCAAAATGGCCGAAGTCTCTCTCAAAGTTCTCAGAGGTGAGTTTTTGGGTGGGCAGAGCAAGTATGAGTCAGCACAGAGGAATCCAGGCCTTTTAAAATACCAGCACACAGAAACTTTGTTACCTACTTGTTTTGAATTGAAAATAACCAGACCTTAGGCACAAGAGACCTTTTGGTTTCTCAACCAGCCCCGAATTATTTTGAAAACATCTGCAATATTTCACTCTGCATGCAGCAGGTATTATATACCAGGGAGGGTGATGACAGTAAAAATAAATGAGATATGTTGTAACCAAAACATCCCTAGTTTTACATCATACATTTCACAAGGCTTGCAAGCATCCTGTGCTTTGACTTGAAGGCTGAAGGCATGTGGTAGTTTTACAAATGTCTATTAGTATTAACAAATATGTTCCATTATTAGACAGTGTGCCACTGCCCCAACCTCCCAGTGCAAGAGGTGAGTTAATATGGCTTATAAAATACAAGAGTGCTGCAGGCACAAACCATGGAAATCAGAGCCCTGGCTGAGCAGGAGGTCTCATTACATTTTGTGGGACAACTTACTAGAGGCCTGAACATGAGCATAAAAGCTGCCTCCCAGCTAAAGCTTTTTATGGTTCCTGTCCTTTCCCAGAGCAATACAGCTCTAGGAGGTTTAGAGCAGCAAGGTCTGCACCTTTGGATACTGGCAGTGTTCTAATTCTGACCGGGTTTAAAATGAGAGAATTAAGATGGGTGTGTTTGCAGTGTCCCTTTGCTTTTTAGCAGAGTTGTTGGTGGCCAAAAGTAGCAGGACATTGAGGAGTTTTGCTCTTGTTTTTTGGGTTTGTTTTGGTGTTCTTTGGGGTTTTCTTTTTTTTGCATTGCTCTGTGCTGGTAGCTGTAAACCCCCATTTCTGGGAAACAGTGTTTCCTGGCCAGGTTTGACAGGACTGTGAGTGTCTGCACAGAAAAGACCCAATGTGTTGAAACTGTATAAAACACTGCATCTTTCAAGGAAGTAAAAAAGTCTGGTTGCTCTTCATTAGGTGCTGCCCTGGAAGATTCTTAAAATGTGCCCTAGCAGGGACTGTCCCCAGCCATCCTAGCAGAGGTGACTGCAGACATCTTCCCTAGCAGGGGTGGTGTGGATGTGTAGATGGGGAACACAGAGCCTTTTTATGGTTCCACCTCTCTGGAAGTGATTCCCCTCCTGCATTTGAAACAGTTAAAAACCCTATTCTGATGCTTATCCAAACGTAATCAGAAGCCTTAAATAGGAACTAATTTTACACAGGTAACATGTTCATCTTGGTACTAGTTTAAAAAAAATCCCTGCTGAGGACCAAGGTGCTTCAGGGAATAGTAGGTTATAAAAACATGATGATGTCACCTCACTAGATGAGTCCTTCATTAATGGGTAAAGCTTCTGTAGGTGGAAAAATAAACCTTCTTAAAGATTTCTGTGGATAAAAGCCCCGAGAGATGAGGAGAGCAGGGAAAAAGGAGAAAATTGAAGCACAGGAGGTGTTCAAATCACGTGAGCTCTCTGCTTTCCCATGCTTCCTAGTGGAAAAGCAAACAGCCAGACATTGCCAGGAGTGTCCTAAAAAGTCAGAATGTCAGCGGACAAGTTGCAGTTTTCCACCTAAACATTTTCTTCTGTCCTTTTTGGTGTGTGTTCAGCCTAGACTGCTGGTGATCAGAGACAAAATTTCCACTGCCTGTGATTCAAGAAAAACACTGCTTATGTCATTAAACAGAGTGTTTTTCTGTAGCCTTTTCTGTATAATCTTGGCTTGAGACCACCCAAATGCCAGGTGAAGTAGTGCTTGGGACATGTTGAGGTTTTTCTTCCACTCCAAGACATAAGCAACAGGCTGCAGTTGATTTCATAAATGCAGACTGATATTTTTAGGAGGCTACCAACAAAAACCAGGTTATGGGATGGGCTGTTGTGTATTGTACCAAGAGAGTGCTGAAATTCCTGCCCTGTGTACAGGAATGTGGAAATGACCCAAGAGTGTTTGGGATGCCTTTGTGTATTTCACGTATGCGTATAGGGTTACATTTATAGAGATGTATATGGCAATACCATGCAGGACTAATATGAGACATAAAAGTTGTTAAAAGACATTATGTGACGGATTCATAATTTTTCTTCTGTGTATAGAGAGTGAGTCAAGGTCATGGCATCAGATTCATCTTTCGAAAGTGCCTCATTTCACTGACTATGGAGGGCTTGGACCAGTGCCCTGTATTTACTATAAAAATACATATTTAAAGCTATTAAAAAAAAAACCCAACAGTATTTTGATCTGTTAATATGGACCTTTACAAAGAAAAAATGCAAGCTTTTGGCACCAGCCAGGTCCCTTCCCTGTCAAACCCTGCAAATAACAAGTGTATGAGAAAAGTTTAAAACTTGGATTGAGGAATGCAGCCAGGGCTGCTGGTGCAGGAGCCAGGAGCACAACCTCTGCCTGCTGGGCTTTGTGGAGAAGACCTACACTGTCAAAACTCTGGAAGGTAAAGGAATGCATTATGGCTTTGAAGAAATTCTTTGAAAAGCCTCTGGAATTACAAAGACGGTGAGAAAGGCTTTCTATAGACTTTCTGGAAATGCCCTGTGAGTCATTGGTGGGTTCCCCTGGGAACTGAAGGAGGCAGCAGGAGGCTGGTAATGGCCTATTAAATTCGACAGGATGTGCTTTGGTGGTGGGTGGTGGGACCACAGCGTTTCCATGTTTTTGCACGAGTGAGCAGCACAAGGATGTGCACATTGTACTTTCTTTGAGGTACATTTTCCATGTTTTTAATACATGAGGCAAACTTCGTTTCCAGTGAGTCTGGGGACCACCATCCTTGTGTTATCCCAGGGAGCACAGCCCTTGCTCACAGTAATTCCGTGTGCAAGGACCAGAGCCCTAGACTGCTTGAGGCAGCAGTCCTTGGGTCAGCCCAAAAAAAGAGCAGGACTATGAGATATTCCTTTGGCAGTGGGGTTGCCCCGGGATGCATCTGGAAGGGAAGGTCTGCTTTGCCATGAGCATAGCTATTACAGTGATGTTACTGTAATACTGTAGCCTTTCCAAGAGGATCGTGTTCTTTGGGTGTTCCCACCTTCTCCTGGCTTATACATAAGATGACAGCAAGGCTGAAAGTACCCTGCTGGGTGCCCAGAAAGGGACAAAGTTAGTAATGACCAGTGTGGAAAGAAAGATTAGACATAAATAGAAATTGGATTGATTGCTTTAGACAACTTTATGGCTTTGCTTTCCATCCTGAAGTTTTTTTTTGTGGGTTCTTTTTTAGTAAAATAAATCACAGCTTATGAGATAGCACTATGCAAATATGTCAGAATATTTTTGGTGGCTCACAATTAGCCTTGATAACCCAAAGGACTGAGGCTGGCATATGCTGTGGGTGGAGTCAGGGATAATGTGCATCTCTGTGTCTGTGGACTTGTGACAGATTTCTTCAGTCAGATGCAGGCCAGGCTGAATTTAGCCACCTTGGCCTGGATGTTATCCATGTGGCTAAAATTGCCAGATCATTTACCCTGGAAATTATTGCAGTGGTGCACTGCCAAATGCACAGTTGTATTGTTCCTTTGCTTCATGCTGTTGGGTGTTAATGTACCTCTGAGCCTTAAGCAAGTCTTGATTGAGTGTTTTTTGTTTACAAGAAGTTATGGACGGGGAGAGAAGTCCTTTAGTGTTCTTTCAGGATCTACCAAAACCTTTGTCATTTACTTCTAGCTTAGGTAGTTATGACCTAAAGGTTGAGAAGGAAGTAAAAGGGCTTATGTAAGAGTTCAGATGATGGATCATTTAAATTTATAGTGAGAAATCTGTGTTAGTGAAGGCTAGAGCGGGAGCCAGAAAACTTTAGGATTTTCTACACAGAAGCAGAGATCAATGACTAACCCAAGTTTGTGAGCCATAAAAAGACCTTAGGTAGGTCTCCTGATGATGTGGAAAGTTCTCCTGTCCCTATCTACAACAACAGCTGTTTACTTGGAAATATGTGCAGAGATTTTTCTATGCTAAAAACCCCTGTCTTGTGCCATTGGAATGTGGAAACCGTCCAGGCTGGGAATTATGGGAGTCCCTTTTTAAAACATGAACATATTCAGGTATCCCTGAAGAGCAGCATTTGGGGTACCACATCTTCTGGAGGGCTGTCAGGATGTGCATGCTTGAGAGGCATCCCAAGATGGGGAGGGGATGTTTGTTTTCCAGTTAGCTCCTGTCTAAGGAATAGAACTAATGGAACAAGCCCTCCATTAGGAAAATGACTGTAAATGACAAATTCTCCACTGTTGTTCCCAAAGCAGAGAGATTCATTCTGTTAGGGTCACCCATTCTGCAGTAAAAGTTTTGCTGCAGTTTCATGAGGAGATAATCTTCTGTCTCCATGGGGAAAGGTTAATCTCTCCATGTGATTCTCCTTTTGGGTAGGATGAGGAAAGCAATTGCCAGGATTAAAGAGTGGTGACTCTCCTGGAGGAAGCAGACTGGCAGCCCTCTCTGGGAACCAGCAGTGCCCACCAGGGAGAAGCTCTGTTCTCCTACAAACCACTCATTCCACGGTGCACTTGCAAGGCAAAGGTGAGCATAATACAAACCTACATCTCAGTCAATAAAACCTCAACATAGTGAAGAAATATTATGTCCTCTCTTGTTTGTTTTGCTGAAGAGAACAGAGGTTTGCTGGCACCAAGAGGCATCTTTTTTTTTTTGCTTTTGCTGCCATTTTTCCTCTCTGGAAAGAGGGAAACGTTCTGGTTCTTGTGGCATCTATTTTCACTATTACCAAGAAGAAAACTTCCATTTTCCAACTGAATTTAAGGTCCAAGAACCAGCTTCATTTCATTCAATAATTTCTGAATTTTTCTCACATGATCATCTCTTGTTATGATGAGCATGAGAAGGAAAACAGGAAGGGCAGTCCAGCTTTCCAGAGTAAAATCTTTAAGGCTCTGTCCTGAAATCCTCACAAATTTGGGTCAGGGTTTATTGTCTAGTTGAAGTACACATGTTCGTGGCTCTAGATGCCTGCTCTGTTCTGTGCTGCTTGCTCCTGAAGCCTGAAAGGCTCTCTGTAAAGAGCTTGCAAACCATAATAATCCCACTGCTCTCTTGCATGGATTCAGCCTTGGCTCATGGGAATGGACTGTCTGGGTGCACATCCCGAGTCTGTTTGAAACACGGCGGAATGGTACCTGAAATACAATCTAATGTTCCTTTTCACCCCATTTTCTTCCATTTCCCAGCACAATAGCACTTCTTTAGCCTCCTTGTTGCCTCCATCTGGCACTTGCCTCCTTCCTCTTTCCTTGCAGCCCACAAATGTTTGCCACTCTCTGAGCTGTTGCCCTGAGGCCCGGGTGCTGTTGGATAAACAGGGGCTGATCTTGGAGATCAGGGAAGCTGTGGTTTTCCTTGGAGCATTGTGGTGAGGTCCCCTCTGGCAGCAAGGCTCCAGTTGCCATCTTCCCCTTCCACCCTTTCTGTATCCCTGCACCTGGAGTAAGTCCTGGCCATGAGAGCCAGAGAGGTCTCTGCTGGGCAAACTTCACCAGATTCACTTAAAAATGAAAAATGTGATGGATCAGATGTATTAGACAGAAGATTGATGGATTATTCTTCTTTTTTACTTAGGTAACTTCAACTTTTAATAGTAACTTGAATTTTTAATAAATTTAATAGTTTAAATTTTTTTTTGTTTCATCTTAGCTGGCTAAAGGTAAATATCTGCAATTTTAGCAACACTGCTTTGTTCTGACTGGACACGTGGTACTTTTTATTTATGGAACGAAATACTGTACACACTCTTCCAGCCCAAATGTGAGTGTTCTGTTGAAAATTTTCTTTCTAGGAATGAAAACTGCCATAGCAGTTCATTGCTGAACTGTTTGCGGTAGACAAACACAAAAGGGCTGCAAATGCAGCCAGAGATCAAAATAAAAAGAAAGTTTCTCAAAAATGTTTGGCACTGTTTGCTTACCTTTGGAATACACATCCTGTTCCTCTTCTTAAATTTTTTTTTTTTTTTTTTTAGTGTAGCTGGGCAAGCTGGTATTTCTTCTGCTCAAGCTGTCTCTAAACTTATATTTCCAACAGTGGCAGCAGATTATGAGACGATACTTATAGAAATGACATTATATCATTCTTTAAAATACCCATCCTGAAAGGCAAAATCTGCAGAAATTATAGGACTAAGAGGCCTCCTTTGAGAGGCAGAAACTATTTTAACTTGTTATTTTTAGAGCTCTGCAAATCACATATTTTTCTCTTCACTGGCAATTCAAAAAAAAAAAAATTGGAAATTGTAATAAGTTAAAAAAAAAGAATCCTTCACAACTTTTTTCTATAAAATGGAAAGTTGAAATATGTCATTTGTGGGCAAATGAGATGCTTCACTTTAATTTCACCTTTTTTTTTTAGTTCCTTTTCTTAGATAAAAAACATTAGAGAGAGAATGGTCTGTTTTGAGCTGACTGCTCATGTGGACGAGATGGGCGTCCTTGGCCAGGACAATTGTCCTGGAGCACAAACATGGACACAAGGACAACTGTGTCCTTCGCTGATCCATTGTGAAGGTTCCTGTGGCTCTGTGGACCTTGCTTCCACCTCCCCCACGCACCACAAAGATTAAACACCGAGATTTGATATGGAATATTTCCGAGGAGTAACGCTGGTATCTCCCGTGGTTGTGGGCGCGTTATCCTTTAATTAGTCCAGTAAGTTGCTTTCCAGGGATGGGAAGTGCTGTGTGGAGGGCCCCACACATCCTGGGAGGGGCTGGGTCACCCGCCTGTGGAACACCCATGCCTATGCAGCCTCCATGCTGGGATGCTGCCCTCCCATCCTTGCCGGCGCTGTGCCTGCCAGCGTGTGGGTGAGTCATGGGAGCAGCTGTTTCCCATGAGGAGATGGGCTGTAATCGAGCAAACCACTCGGAAACTTTCTGCCATCAAGGAGGGCTGAGCACTGCTTTCATTTTTCTGGGAGGGATCTTGAAGAGGGGACTGACTGGTAACAATCGGTCACTAAAATCTGATGTGGTAGGAAGAGGTGGGTGAGAAAAACAGGTAAAAGTGGCAAAATAAACACCAGCAGTACGAGCAAGCTTGGGGCAATAAATGAAGATATTTATATTTGGAAGCAGAGGGACAGGAGGTCAAAGGGAGAGTTAGATGATTGATGTGATATTCTGTGAGAAGAATTATGTGGTTTGAATGTGTTACGAGCAAGAAGGTGACTGGATTCCCACAGGATCTCACACAGGGAGATCACACTCGTGATCTCACACTTGTGGGGCAGTGTCAGAGAGCACCTTCACTTGCCAGACACTCTGCTCACAAGCAGATGTCCCAGAATATCCAGTCTTGAGCCTTCTCCAACTTGGGAAAGGACCACTTCAATATTCACTGTTGATAAAGAACAGTAATGCTTCTATTTCCTTTCTCTGTTCTTTTTTAATGAAAAAAGATTTCAGTACCAGAAACTTGTTTTTAAGAGATCTCACTTCCAAAAGTTTTTCTTCAGAGTGATTCAGCCTGCAATTGTAGAGTTTTTGTTTAGTTACATTTTTAAACTTCCCTCCCTTAATTACTCTCTCTTTTTTTCTTTTTCTTTTTTTTTTTTTTTTTAATTAACACCTAAATATGCTACTATTTGGGGCACAAACAGACAGAGATTACAATTAACAGAATAATTACACTCTTTTTGTCAGTGTAACCTCATGGTACAGAAAGTATTACAAATCCATTTTAAAACATATTAAATGTTCATATTAATGAGGATAATAGAGAACAAGTACCAGCAAACTAAATATTGTTAATGATTTTGAGCTATTAAATTCATTACCATTTCCTTTCATAATAAAGTGGTTAGTTGCTAATTAGACCTTTTTTAACTCATCATTATTGAATTCATTACATTATGTGCAGTTAACCCTTAAAGATCTGCCTGGGTTTACAGATGCAATTAAAAAATAATCAGAAGCTGAGATGCCATTCTCAGAGCTGCTTGTATTTTTGACAGTAGCTCCGTGTACTTTTCTCCTGGTACATTTTCTTGACACATCATGCCTAGCAGCTTCTCAGCTGTCACAGCAGCTCCAGCAACACGTACGATGGAAACATGCTGTATTCATTTCATTTAATAGCGTTTAATGTTAAAGCTAAAGTAGAACCCACTTGTTTGGCCAGGGAAAAAAAATATCCATCGGCACACTAAATGGTTGACGTCAACGAGCTGCTCTTCTCCAAGTTAAATGTGCTGGGAGTTGGGATGAGGTACCTTTTCCTCCTACAGAGATGGATATGCTTGTGCCTGTCTGGGTATGTGGTCCTTCTCTGCAACCCTAGATAGAAACCCCATCCCTGCCAGAATTCATGTCAAAAATTCTCTTGATTCCGAGGCATCCCTGAGTGCATCTTTCAGCAGGTCAGAGGGTTTGCTCTACTCTTGGGAGCAGGCTGAGTGCCACCGCGCCTGTGTCTCGTCCCGTGGATCTGATCCCATGGCACTCCTGGGGACTGAATCAAAGGCCTGTTTTGCATCTCCTTCTTCCTCCAGTCCCCACACATTCAGAGGGAGAGAACAGAGCCTCCATCTCTTAATTTCTTTCTTTTTTTTCTGTGCATGGTTTTTTTCTTTAAAAAAAACCCAAAGCCACAAACAACACCATCCTTCCACTCCGAACACTTTAAAGTTATAGGTACTTAAATAGCGCTGGGACTAAAGGATGGTAGTGTTTCTTTGCCTGGTTGTGGCCCAGCAACAGGCCCAGAGAGGGGCAATAGTGTCGGGTTGGAAAATGCCATTTGTGGAGCAGCTCTGCCGTGGCAGCCTGGCTGTTGCAGCGCCAGCAGGCAGGCATGCGCCGCTCCCGTTACTCGCTGCAAGCAGCCCCACCAAGGAACAATTTTACTTGAGTAGGAAAGGCTTGGTGACACTTATTGCTGCTGTGCTTGATGGCTGGAAGCTGGGCTGATGGATACCCTGGAAATCCAGGAGATAACAGATTAGCTGTGCACGTCCTGCGCTGCTCTGGAGCGGTTCCGGCCACCCTCCTGTCGGGGCATGGTGCGATGTGGGGGTACAGCTGTGGGCCCCACGCCTGCTCCCCAGTATATACCCACAACACTGCCTCGTATCTGTAACCTCTGTTTTATTTAAAACCAGCTCCCCTTCACCTGTGAGCAGCGAGGGTATAAATGTGCCTCACCAATCACATTGGACTATTGTATTATACAGTCTATTGAATGTTTTTGGCAGGCATGAGCCCCTGTGCTACTGTGTCCTTATTTTATTATTGTTTTGAGGGTAGAGCTGTGTGATTATCCATTCTTGCTTCAGGCATAGCAAGCCATCTGGAATGCTTATTAAACCCACAGGCAGATCAGAAGGATATAACTCTGATGATGTACATGTACATGGGCTGTACTACATCATCAGAGCATTGCTCCTCTGATGATGTAGTACACATTAGTGGGCCTAGATAATGGATTAGAACTAGCAGAGTGAAAGTTAGACTTTTTGAAGGATGGATATGGTGAGGTTTTTTTCTCCCTCTGGGTAACTGCTGGCATAAGATGTGGAAAGGAAAATTTAAAAGTGAGCCAAGGAGGCTTCAAAACTTGTAAGTGCTTAGCTTGTCAATGGGGAGGGACAAGTGGTGATCAAGAGGCTTAAGGAGACAGCTTTGAAACCCTGAATCATTGCAAAGAGGTCATATGTACTTGTCTGCTCGAGTGAAAAGGGACATGGAATGTGTCCAGGAAAATGCTGCTTCTCCGATCCTCCTTTGGTTGGTCATCACGGGGTGGGTTTTGGGTAGTTCTTTGGCTTTTCCTCATACTCCAGTCCCGCAGCAAAAAACCCAACACCCTGTGTTATGACACACAGAACTAGTTTTTCAGCAGTTTCCAAATTTATGCTCATCACATATTTGCAAGTACTATTTAGAAATAAGCTTTTCAAATGAACGAGGGATCTGATCAGCTTTCAAACTAGCCATGTGTCTTCTTTTCTGAGTATGAAAAGAAAATCAACATCAGTAAAAAAGAAAAACAATCTGGGCACGACGTATGGGCTGTAGGTGAAGGAGGGAATAACTATTTGCATCTGTGGAGTTCTAAATATAATTTCTGTTTCTCTTTGTTCATAACCCTTTTTGCAATGCTTTTCTGAGGTAGCTGATATTTGTCTAATCACGGAAAGGTGTTTCGTGTCTAAACAAAACCTTTTCCTGTGAAAGCTGGGAAGGTTCATAAAAGTTAGGTCATTCAGCCAGGAAACTGAATATGTGCTATGCAATTTAGATAACAAATTGCACATTTTAAATATCAAACTGTAAATATCAAGTACTCAAAAGAATATTGACATTTTTGAGCAATTCCAAAGAGTAACAGAACTTTCAAAGAGGAGCCGTACATAGTGAACATATGCTCTAAAAATCATAGCTGTAAAGTAAGGCAAATGCCTGTTTTAACAATGGCAAATAGCAAGTGGGGAAAGGGATGGGTCACATTTTATTAATGCTTAGTGTGTCTCAGGTTTGTCAACACCCTCACCTGCATGGCTGAAGTGCTCCCCAGCCTGAGCGGGGAGGTGCACATTTGTCAAAGCACCAAGTCATGATTTTGGGTGCAGAATAGTAGCACTTGAATAATTGCTTTGCCAAAATCTTTATTTTACGGCAACTGCGTGGCTTTCCAATTTGATGGTGACCAGGTTATCCTTAAGGTGTAAAGGAGGGTTAGTAAAAATTCCCGTTAAAACTGGAGTTCGTAATTTACATGACTGTAAACTGATAGTTTCCCATTTGACAGGTTTTTATTATTTTCTTGGTGAACATCCACAGTGACCCCCAGCTGAGACCATTTTGTGCTTCTCTTTACCTGGGTTTGATGGCCACGAGGAGAGTTTGCTCTCTCTTTTTTTTTTTGTGAGTATCCAGAGAAGTTTCTGTTTCATTCCTGTGCAGCATAGGAGGAAACTTGGAAAACTCTTTCTTCTCACTGCAAATCAAGTGGCCCCTTTTTGGATAGTCCACGCTAGCACAGCTCCTGGGTAGCAATTTTGGCAGGAGGAGGGTGTGTGGGTGTCCGTGTGTGTGTGTTGATTTTCAGATTTGCACCTCTCAGTGAAGCATCCAGCTTTTGCCCTTTTCCAAGCCTTGCTTCTGTTCTTTCCCTGGGTGCTTTACCATGTGTTTGCTCACAGGAACACCTTCCTTCTCTGCCCTGTGAGCTGTCCTTTGGAGTCTCCATCCTTGCATCCCACTGTGCGGCTGCTGCAAAGCCGGCCACGTCCCCCCTCACCTTCCTGTGCCAATTTGCTTCTTTCCCTGCCACCACTTTGTCCCCAGCTCCAGTTCGCTGGGGAAGGAGATGACAAACTGTCACTTTCTCAAACACCCTCTCCTCCACTGACTACTCTTAAAGAGGCAGTGGGATAAATGAAATTCAGCATTCGAAAGGCTCAACTCCTCCAGAAAATATTCCACCCACAAGTGGGGAGCTTCAGAATCCATTCCTAGCAGTTAATGCTCCATCCTAAATGACACAGCTTTTCAGTAGTGACATGTGCATTGATCTGCATTACAAAAATAAGAGAAATAGCACTTCTTTTCAGCAGCAGATAATTACCAGCATACATCAGGTTCCCTCCTGCTGATACCCACAGGGTGGAGGGGATGGGAGTGGGCATTAGGTGGAGGGGATGCGGCTGGCTCGCACGTTCAGCCAGATAAATAATATTGATTGGGATTTGTGTGGAGCCTTGGCACACCCCTCCTGGCTGCTTTGATTAGCCACAGGGGGACATTCGTTCCAGTTACAGGATTTCACCCAGTCATGTCTGCCATGCAAAGGCGCTGGTTAGGCAGGAGGAGGCTGAGAGCTGAGATCTTCTCCAGCCCTTATGAGAAAAGATCAGAGCCTGGTGGCTGTGGCCCTGGTGGAAGAACTGGATGAACTTTGGGATAGACACGTGTAGGGAACTCTCCCACCTTGGCAAAAGCATGGAGCTCCCCTCTCTCCCTTCCCTGCCACCCCTCTGCACACAGGCAGTTTGGAGCTGTAGAAGGTGATTCCCAATGGCTGACTGCTGATTTTTGCTTTCTGCATGATGAAACATTGTGCCCCACTGGGGCAAGGGTCTGCCTGAGGTGTTTGAAATGTCCCCCTCTCTGGGGTTTGGCTCTGGGCTCTGATGAGCAGCCGCTGCTCCATGCAGGTGATTCCAGCTTTGCAGGAGCTTCTAGGCTCCTCTGCAATGAACTCCCCTTGGGCTGGAGACACTTCAAATATCTGTGAGGGAAGGGGTGCCACTCACCAGCCACCAAACACCTGCGCTGCCCTCAGGCAGGACAGGGGCCTTCACTTGGCTCACCTCTCTTCGGGGTGGATGTCTAAAAAATCACTGCTGTCATTTTTCTGGCTGAACCATCAGTACACAAAAACACCTTCATTTTCACAGGAGTGCTGGAAACTGCAGCTAGCAGGGAAAGGGGCTGCTGCTGCCTATGTGGGACTTTTCCATTTCTCACTTCATAGTCTGTCGTTCTTTAGAGGCAAATAAAGCCCATTGGCAACGGGACTGAAAGTGCTCTCTGGGTCTAAGCACACTCCAGTGTTTTAGCTCCACTGAATTTCCTCTCATCAGTGAATGCAATCTGCCGTGAGAAAGTTTTACTGTCTCTGAGTCCTTATGAAAACAGTCTTAGATAATTGAGACATTCCCAAACAATTAAGATAACCAGATGTGTCTGTTATTTGTAATTACCTGAACATGAATTCTTTCTTCAAGAACAGTTCCATTTTTTTGTGCTTTTTGAATTACTCCAGATAATGGATAGGAAGATTAACTCCTCTGAAAAGTAATCTGTGGTTTGTACCCAGTATGTCTCATTCCGATGCAAAATCACCTCCTCCCAGAATTAAGTACTGGGGCTGAAAAAATATGTGAAATGAACTTTCCAGTTCCGCTGTACCTGTGATCCCCAGCCTGCAGTCCCCTTTCGGGTGACACTATGGGGTGAACTTGGAGGCTTGAAGTCTATGAATGACCTATGAAGAAGATGCTAAAATGATTTCTTCAAGCAGGGAAAATTGCTGAAGGCTCGAAAATGGTTTCACAAACCACTTCTTTAAGTAGCACAGTTTGAATAAAAGGGCTTTTGCACATTCTGCATTTGCACCTGGAGCTTCTGCAGCATTTTCATTTTACAAAGCACCTGGGTTCCACTGCAGCGCAGTGCCCAAGGAGAGGGAAGTCGAGGCAGCCTGACAAATTCACATTGTAGGAAAGACACCTCTGCATTTGGTCACTCCTTCTTCTAGTGCTTCAGTCTCAAATTGTCATTTTCAGTCATGACTTCTCATTGCAAAGTGTGTCTTTTAAGTCTTCCTTCTTCCCCACTTCATCAAACAGAGCTTGGTTCAGAACTGGCCATTCACACCCAGCTCTGGGGTGGGCATTTGACCATCCCTTTTCTGAGGAGCCTCCTTCTCTCTTGTTCCTGGTTTCCCTCTTGCTGGGCCTGCAGCCATGCTGCTGTTTCACCAGGACATTGGCTGCGCTCCCATGTACTGCAGGCTCCTTAAGGGCCGCTCCCTAAATTCAGGCACCCCCCCACCCAGGAACTATGTGTCCGTGGTCCTTTCTGCACCAAGGGCTGTAGCTCTGTGCTGGTTATTCTGAATTGGAGTCATTCCTTCAAATCCCTTCTTCTGGTCCTTTTCCTGGCAGTGTCTCTGCAGAGGGACAGGCAAAGAGGAGCACTGTTGCACTCAGGGCAGTTATGCTGTTTAATCACAGCTGTTATCCTCATCTTTGGTGCATCCTTTATCTTATTGCTCATCTGATGCCTGGGTACCAGAAATAGGAAGGGGGAAGTGTCCAAGTCCAAGCCATGGTTCTGGTCTACCTTTCCTCTCCTGAGTCAATGGCCTCATCTTTGTCTTCTCCCCTGACACTTCCTCCCATTCTGTATGTGCTTATAATTAATAGCGGTGAGACCAATGGTGATGATGTCACCTTCAGTTGTTCCAAGAAAAGTTTGTTTTTCAGAAAAAAAAAGTAATTCTTGCATGAGTACTTGGTGACTGGTGAGTTCAATATAGAGGTTTTTTTTCCTTGAAGCTCTTTCCCTCTTTCTCTTGACAGTTTTGCCCTGGGCGCTGTTATCTTTGTTGTCCCAAAGGAACATCCTTGAGTGTGTTAGTCATGTACATATCAACTGAGACTTCTGTCACCACTTTCCAGCCTGCTGAAGACTTACAGATCACAGTATTGTCTGGGTGCTGAAAATAGATGGGGCTTAGAGATGGTTTGGGAGACTGGTGAGAAATTCTTCCTTTCACTCCTGCTCATAGTTAGAAGGTATAAGGTATAAGGTAAATTCCGTCCTCCCTGCTGCACATGGCGAGCTGGGATGCCTTTCCCGGGTAGGAGTAGCATGTGGTGGAGGATCTGGTTGTTAAACTCCCTCTCCTTCAAAAGCGGAAGGCATCATTGGGTTGTTACCTGGGAGCCTACTGATGTTTTCAGGAAGGTCTAAGCATTTTTCATCCCTGGAAAAAGAGTAAAGCAGGATTTCTAGTGCAGGGAGGCAGTTTAGCACTGGTTTCTTCACCAGGTTCCTTCAGAGCTGTTTTTCCTCAATCATACCAGTCCTTTTTGTTATTTTTTATTTTATATTGTGCATGTTTCTGTGTTGCAAGAAAGGAACATGCACATTTCTTTTGTATGGTCATTTTGTGTTAGTCTGCAGCAAAACGTGGCAATCTTTTGAGCTGATGCTGTACTGGTGGGGAGAAGGAGCCTTATCTGAAGCAAAAGTGCTGAAGTTTGCCTTCAGGTGAACTAAGACTTTACAAAGACTGGCTTGGGATTTCAGGAATGGCTTGAAGACCTATAATAAAGTAGAGAGTTACACAAAAGGATTTAATTTTAATAGCATTGTGTGTGAGAGCGAGAGGGAGAAGGCTAGAGTTTAGACACACAGAGCCAAAATATAAGGGAAGGGAGGCAGAGGGGGAAGAAAACTGGGGTAGGTAAAAAAAATTGCAAAAAATTATAATAAAAGATGAGTCAAAAGCACGAGGCATGAAGCAGGCTGGTAGAAAAGTGTTTGTTCAGTTTTGAATGTATTTGGTAGTGGGACAAGAGCAAGGTGAGAAGGGAAGGAAAAAGAAATTGAGTCTAAAACTACTTCTGTAGCTACTGCAAAGTTTTTCCTTCCCTTTAAAAATGTATGAATGCCCTTTTTTCCCCCCAAGAGTTTCTAAGTGTCTTTTTGTACTAATGGTAAAGCAGACATCGTGGTCCTATGGTGAGCGATAATAGAAGGTGTGGCTGGAGGTGTCCAGGAAGACAAATCCATGGAATATGCTTATCAACATCTAAATGTTTTGTCAGATGCAAGGTGGTCTCAGGGAGCACTTCTGGGGGAGCACTGGGGGGTTTGGCAAGGCCAGGAAAAGTGCTTCAGGCTTGGAACTTTCCATTTCCAGGTCACCATTCCTGCAGACTGCTCATGCAGCTCCTTATCTCTTATCTCTGTCCCCGTGGATATAAAAGGGTGGTTTACAGCCCCTGCCTTGTACATGCAGTGTGCAATTCATGGCCTGTTACTTTCCAACATGTGGAGGGACAAGGAGGGGAAGCATGCCAGGGTTGAGCCAAGGATGGCCGAGGACAGCCCTGCCCTTGAGGGTGCCACTGCACAAGCAGCGTTCAGACCTGCTTACCCAGCCTGCCCTCATCGCAAATCCTGCATTTCCAAATAAATATTTTAACGAAAGGGAATTGTGGAGATTGTTAGTGTAGCTTATTAGGTTTTAAAAATTCATGTTCCTAAATTCCCAGTATTATTTTCCCCTTGCTTTAAAGGAAAAAAAAAAAAAAAAGAAAAGAAGGGGGGGTGGCAGAATCTCTTTTCAATAAGGGTTTAATTGTCTGTTTCATCTGGAAAGCTCTCTGAATTGAAACTCCCTTCTCCACAGTGCTACCTGAGCACTTCACAATTTTATTCTCTTGAAGTGTCTATTTTACCATTTGTCTCACTTTCAAGCTTTTAGCTAGAACTGGACATTTGTGGCCAGACAAAGGAATTTAAACTAAGTAGCGTGTTATGGACTACTTCAGGTGACTCTGCTTGGATTATATCACTCTGACACTACCGCAGCTAAAGCAAAGGGCATTAACACGAGCCTATTGAATGTAGACCTGCAACTGAGATGAGAGAATTTCACTGAATTTCCCATTGCATCTTACTACTGACCTTACCCCTGTGTTTGGGAGATGCCTGAGCTAAGAGAAATATTTTATCTTTGGTTTTTTTTAAGTTCCAAGAGAAAGATGCTTATGTATCAGGAAATGATACGCTTTACCTGGAGTACCTCGGGATAGGGGAGTTTGGTTTTCTGTCTCATTTGATTACCAGCTTGGAGCTTAGGTTTGAAAGTGGCATTAATGGTATGGAAGATGGGGCTGTCTTGTAATGTGTGCTGAGGGTAGACACCTGAGTCTGGCAGAGTTTTGCAGTAGGGGACAATAATGAATATGAGTGGTAAATCAGTCAAATGACAGGTAATTCCTCATGGAAAACTCAAAGAGCCACTGGACTGGAGCTGCTGGAGGTCTGTGTAGCAGTAGCTGCTCCAGAAGCACCTTGTGCTGGCAGTCAGATGTACCAGCACTGGGAGGTAATTTGGGACATAAAACCCCTCTGCTGTTACTGTCTGTAGTTAGGTACATTGCAGGAATGCCCCTTCCAGTACTGCTCAGATACAGTCCAGAAAGGCATAAAATATGCTAAGCAGCTGTTAAAGGGGAAAAAATAACGTGTGGCAGGGAGAGATGAAGCATATGCATAAAAATATATAGGAGACACTTCTGATGGAAATGTGAAATGTGACATTTTTGTGTTTGTGATGCTGCAGAGCGAGGTGCTTGTGCTGGTGGCAGGACTGCAAAAGGGTTGTTTTCCTATTAAGGGCAAACAAAATGAGGGCAGAATTTTTTAAGCTGAGGAATTTTGTGGTTCTGGGAGGCAAATTGCCGTATGCCCTGGTACAAAAGAGCAGGGGTAAACACCACAGTGTGCTGGGAGCTGCAGCTGCGTGTGCAGCAGTGCCGTGAATACATTAAGTGCCCGCGTTGTCAGGGCGAGTGACAGCAGTGACTGAAAGCCAGGCAGGAGCTCCTGTCAGTGCCGGGCAGAGTCACAGCACTCCTAATAACAAAGTCTATTCTGGTTACATCTGACATGGGCATCCGGAGCCTCTGGTTTGGGGAATTGTATTTATTTTGACCCAGGGAAGGCCGCTGAGCTGCTCCATCAGGCTCCAGCCTCCTGATGTGGCAAATAGACAAACTCATCCACGCTGGTTCATCAGGAGGATGGAGTTTCCTGCACCCTCTTTCCTTTCAGTACCTTTTTTTCCCCCTCTCCTGCTGGACTTTATTGTAGGAAGAACAAAAAGAGAAACATAGGAATGGCTAAAGAAAGCTCTTCTGGAGCTGTGCCTTGGATGCTCCAACCATTTGTGAAGTTACTCCATGAGGGACAGTGAGTCACTGAAGTCTGTAGTTTTGTGCCTACAACTGTGCACCAATCTGTGCAGAAAAGGGACTGCACAGCCCCAAGTTTCTCCTTCCTTATGCTCTGCACTCCCCAGGAAAACCCTTCAAAGGCCAAATCAGGAGATTTAGTCCATGTCCCACTTTGATTAAGGTAGGTCTGTGTGTGACTTACCCTGGGCCGGGCATATCCAAGGCAGGAAGGTAAACATCCCATTGTGCTGGATTTGATGAAAGAAAATCCTGGAAAACGTTGTGCTTTTCTAAGAAAACTGCCAGAGGCAGATTATTAGGTCTGAATTAAAATGCAGACGAGATTCATTAAATTGTTGACCCTGCCCCCTCCAAAAAAAAGTCAGGTTGCCATCTTAAATTGACAGCATTAGAGACAAATTATGTGCACTGATTAATAAGTGTGGGCTAAATTACGGCTCGGAGAGCGGGCGGAGCGCAGTGGGAACAGGAGCGAGGGAGGGAGCACAGGAGGCAGAAGCCACCCTGCCTGTGGGCATAGAGCAGCGCCAAGGGCTGGGGGTCCTGTGGCACCAGGGCTGAGGGAGGAAGGAACAGGAGGATGAACCTCCTCCAAGGAATCCGTTCCCTCTGGGATGGTGCCGTGGCTCCCTGGCTGCCAACATGCTCCCCTTGGACATTGGTGTTGGGGATGGGTGCTGAGCTCAGGGACTGTGGTACCCCTTTTCTTTGGGGTAGGGGGAGCTTTGCATTCAAAAAAGAAGGAGAAAGCTGCCCAAACCTTGGAAGGGTTGAATTTAAGAAGTTAAATAAGAAAGGTAGGGTAAATTAGGGACTTGAGAAGCTAATTTCCATCACACTGGGAGAAAAAATATACTGACCGTTTCAACATTTCAGACAAAAAAGGGAAAAAGCAGGCATAATAACACGTGTATTACTCACAAGACATAATTCTCTGAAAATACTATGACCGCTACATAAATAGCAAAATGAATGTTATTAACATGTTAATTTTACTAACCCTTTAACCTATTGATTAGCCAAACAGAAGGAAACAGCTTCTTTTCATGCTTCTCCCCCCGCTTGCTTTTCATGTAATTGGATTCAAATTCACATCTGTAGCTACTAAACCAATGTTTTCAACCTTTCTTCTACACCTCCCCACCCCCAACTGTTTAACCTCCCATCTCCAGCGCTGGCATAAATGTAAGCCTTTATTTGTGAATATTCCGATAAGCACTTTGCCTCCAACTATATTGTTCAAGTACCAGCATCATTGTTACAGCTGTAATTGTTACTATCAAGACACAGTTCTTTGTAATTAGAAAGTCAAGATGGTATTCAGCAGTATGGCAGCACAGATTCTCATTTGTTAGGCTATTAGAAAAAAAATGTTTACAGAGAAAACAGTGTCATTGTTTAGTGCTCTTAATTGACCATCTGCCTGGTAAAGAAATGTCCAAAGAAGGATAAATAAGACTATAGTGCACTTATTTATTTATTTTCTTTGTGCAATGAGTAAATTAGGAAAAGCAACAGCAGATCCAAACTAGACAAGACATTGCTAAATCAGGCTGCAAGTGAAATCATGTCATGAATACATTAACTTTTATTTCTCTCAGTGTCAAGACTCATGTCTGCATCTTCCTCAAAGTTTGTTGGGAAGAAAAAGGAGGCCAGATCTTGGTGGGCACTGTGGAGTTGACAGCATTCATCTTTTAACAAAGTCAAGCATATGCTGCTTTGAGTGCAGCATCTTTGCATGCTCAATGACGTGTTTAATGTCACCTTTCCCACTGTAAATCATCCCTGAGTAAATCCACAAGGGAGAGTGGTACTAGGAATTAAGCAGGAGAGAAATAAAATTCATGACCATGTGGTTCTATCTCAGGGAATTTGGTACGTATTGACAAGAGAGATTCACACCTGACGGGGCCGAGAGCTAATTTGTAGTAGGGCTGTTTATCTTCTGCCTGAAAGGAATACTTCTTCATATTTAATGTGCATTTTCCTCATCTCCATGTGTGTATGTGTTTGTGATTTAGCGTGGCTAAGGGTGCATCTGCTTTTGCTGCTTGGCAAAAATGTAGTTTCAAATTTCAGTCTAATTCAAAATTCTGAGTTTTCCCTGTGAAAAAGTAAAGGAGGGGCAGTTTGGCCTTCAAAAAGCAGGTTTGATGTTTCCGTTGCACAAGGCACTGTCTTAGGTAGGGAATATTTGATCTGTTCTTGCAGCATTTGTTTACAGTCTTGAAATGAGAAATGAAAAAACCCCAACAGTATTACCATGCTAAACCAATATGGTAAATGACCAAACTGATCTTTTGTACTATTTGTCTTCCAACATTCCAGGTGGAAATAAAGCAGTACATTTATATGTTGATTTATTACAGTGTGGAGTTGGGGGAAAAAAAAAAAGAGGGAGAAGCTGTAGGAAAAAAGCAGGAAAAGAGAAATGAACTAAAAAAGAATTAAATAATTACATTTATAAATAATAATCGTTCTCAAAACATTACCAGCAAGGTTAGCCCCAGTTCTGGCTCCTCCGTGGTGAGTGCAGTGTCCATGCAAAGCTGCCACCACGCCGACGGTGACAGCGGACAGAGCCAGTGACCGTGGACATGGTGCAGGTAGGTAAAATTTCCCAATACTTCCAAAGCTGCCAGTGTTTTAGCCATCAGTTCTTCAGAGCGAATTTTGTCTCCATAAAACCTCTTCTTTGATGCCTTTACCTGATTCCTCAGGTGCGTCGTCCCTTGTCCATCTGTTCCCTACTGAAACCTTCCATTTTTCCATCTCCCCCTGGTTGCTGTGCTAAATACTGACCCTCATATTTTTTGTTTCTTTTTCTTCCCTGGGTATTCACTCTTGTGCACAGATTTAGTTTTTCTTTGAGTTTTGAGGGAGTACCTCAAAATCTTGGTTTCCTGCCTGATGGCTTTTGAGAAAGGGTGGTAGCTAATGGAACCTACCAGTCATTTGTCTTTAAAAACATCGAACAAAACCCAACAGGTAATTCTTTTTCTCTCATTTCTGCAGATTTTTCACTAGCACCAACTGTATTTTTTCAGAAAGCAACGACCCACCTTTTTTTGTTGGTTTTTTTTTTTGGGGGGGGAGGTGTTTTTGCTTTCCGCTAGGGAATATAATTACTTCCATCAGCAGGTGCAGGAAGGTGAGAAGTTGGCAGAGCTTTCAGGATACTGCTCCTTCTTCCTGTCCTAGAGACACACAGAGTTATGAGCTTCAAGGCCTTGCCTTCATATCTCCTGACCTGGAAGCGATGGAAGTAGAGACTGAGGCTGGAAAGCCTGCTCAGATACCCTGTGTGGGTGAGGTCCCCATTCACACCGCCCATTTCCTTGGTGCTGGATCAGTTTTAGGAGTGTTCAGTGATGACTTCTTGCAGGTGGCTTCACAAACCCCCCCTGTACCTGCCTGCCCAGCACTGGGGGTGTGCTGGCACCCACTGTCACCTTGTCCCTGCGTATCCTCCGTGTGTGCTTTGGAGAACCGAGCAGAGTGAGTGGCTCAGGAAAATCTGATTGACACCAGTAGTTTTAAGCTCATGCATGTCTAGCTACTTGTTCAATTTGTTTAGTCCAGTGGTCTCCTTTATTAGGAGCCTTAGGGTTTTTCTTTTGATTTGGCAGGATGATTATAATGAGAGCTCCTTAGTGCTACTCCACCAGGGTATCTGCCCACTTGCTCTCAGCCTCTGCTGTATAGCTTGTGATTAATGTAAAACAGTCAGATGCCCTTCAGATCAGTCGAATTTGGGGATTCTATTATAAACATGAAAAGCGTGCTGACCGCACAAAGCCCTTGGTGGTACCAATTAAAGACAGCGCCATTCAGTTGGCACTTCTCATGCCGCTGCTTTTTTTCCTTTTTTCCTTTTTTCCTTTCACAGCAAATCTTTTCCATGGCAGTGGTGGCCCCTCTGCTGCCATGCACCTGTGCCACGCTCCAGCCCCAGGGCACGGCATCCTTGGCCAGTGGGGAAACACCTTGCTCTTCCCTCTTGCTGCCCAGTTTTTGTGCCCCTCAGCTTGTCCTCCATCTGGCCAGGCGTGAGCAATGGGATTTGATTCCAGCCTCTCTTCGTGTCACTGTGCAGAGACAGGCAGAGCTGCCTGCACTGCCCCCAGCAGAAAGCCCTGTGGTGTCCCCTCCCTGCTGGTGCAGAGGCTCCGGGCTGCCACTGCAGATCATTTGACAAATTTCACGGTAAGACCCCAGCTCGTCATCATTATCTTTTTATTTCAGTCAGTATTCCAAGTATTCCTTGAATGTCATGAGTGAAGAGCTGGATTACACACAAAGTGTCCAGTGTTAAATCCTATTTACATGCAAAAGTTGTGCCAGTTTACCCTGAGGTTAAATCAGTGCAAACCCCTTCTGTGAGGACTCTTCTAAACTAATGAGAATGACCTCCCATAATTTCTTTAATTAAAGAACAACAACCACCTAAATCAAGATAAAACATGCTTCATATTAAATAAGGTTGGCCAAGCAAATGGGTTTGCTTGAAGTGCTGACTCCTCTTTTTACACTGACTGAATCCCACAAATGCTTTGGACAGAGCCAGTCTCAGCCCTGGTTTCTGACTCTGCAGCAGTGAGGGGATGTCACACCTGCACCACTAAAGGCAGCAGAGGGTTTGGCCTCTGCCTGTGAGATGGTCAGGGTGTCTCTCCAATGTACACCCTTTGTGTTAAATCCTGTGCACCACTTCTGATATTCCACAAATCCATACAAACTGTCCGGATCAAGGCAAAGTGGTTTTTTCATGAAAGTTACTCCCCCTGCCACCACTCTCTGTTTGTCAGAAAGGAATAAAACGGCACTGTATAAAAGCAGAGAGAAAATTCCTTTATTTCTGAAATTTTATCTTTCAGAGTCAGGTTTTTTCTTGCATAAGGTTCTTCATAAATCTGAGGTATTGTAACTTTGATCTGTTCACCCCCTGCCTGCAATATAGAGTCCAATCCCACCTCTTGCCTAATGGACTGTAAGGAATTGAAGAGCACTTGCGTAAGAAAGAAACCCAGTACTCGTTCCTTATTTCTCTGCTCATTTCTTGAATAGAAGAAGATGTTTAAAAGCCATTTTGAGGACACTTCCAGTTGTGAAGGCAAGAGCTATCCTTTCACTGCTGATTCCTCTTTATATGGGGCGTATGTCACTGTCCCCATCAGTGCTCAGGCCCTCATGGAAGGATCTCAAAGCCAACCAGAAAAGTTATCCCATCAGGGCATTCACTGTTCTGTGCCTTGCTGCAACAAGAACTTTAGAACAAAATCACTGTGATTAATCCCAGCAGAAAATGCGGACAAAACTGGAATGTGATTTTCTTTTTGATCAATATTACGGAGCTCCCACCGATCTGTTAATAATGTTTTGTTTATGGATGAAAAGATACTGAGGTCCCAATATATATTAGTCATTCATGTTTAGACCTGTAAATGAACCCCAAAATAATCGTAATATTTTGTTGCTTGCTCCACATACACACTCATCTTACTTGTATATAAATTAAAGATAAACTGCATTTAATCCTGCTAAGCATTAAAACATAAGCAAACAAATTGACTAACAAAATACAGGGGGATGGCAGAAAAAGAAAATAAGCTCAGAAAATAATTGGTTCTAAGGAAGTTAATGAAAGTTTGTAGCATGCTTTTTATATGAATAGAGTTCAGAAGAGATTATTTTTTTGAAGTGTTACTCACAAATCTCCCATATCCACAATAGATCTTTTGTTAACTGTACCTGCACATTTATTGTGTACGACAGCCTAATAAAATGAAGTCATTTTAATAAACATTGTATCAGAATATCCTATCTTCTATGTGGCAGTGCGAATTTCCACTACTGAAGGAAACATTTAACATTCTCACTATTTTAATACTTTTAATAAATATTTGCAATTCCTGTGATAATACATAATGGCAGAAAAATGCATTGCCTCCAAAATTTATGTGGCTGCTGGCAGGTGGCCATTTTCCAATTTTCTGTCTCGCTAATATACATTTATTATGTATTTCTAAGGGCTTTTTTTTTTCAGTATTTGGCTTGCCATAAAATTGCTATTTCTTTTACAAGAGAAAGTGCTCGTGACAAAGAAATCTCAATTGAACTCAGACCTGACAAATGGACATCTGCTGGCCAAGTCAGAGAAGAAAAACATTTGCCCAGTGTTGCTCTCAGTTTGATCCCTTCCCATCAGCCACAGCCACAATATGTTTGGATCAGAGGCTCACATTCCGAACTAATAACAAGAATCAGTTCTCACTTAGTAATATTTCCTGAAGTGTGACATTGTATTGCATCATGTTACGCATGACACGACATGGAATAACATCACATTACATGACGGGTTATGACATAGGCAAGGAAGATGCAAGTTTATAATCGTGCATTACATTTTATTTTGTCTAAATTACTGGAGCAGAGCCTATGATGAGCTGTGAGTGGTCTCTTCTGTGCTGGCTTTGTGCAATTTATACAACAGCCATCGTTATAGTACCTGAGTATCCACCAGCACATAATTAAGCCTCTATTGATAGCTGAAATCCTTGAATCTCTCACTAAGCACATAACGTTCTCTGTGTTTAAGTAGCAGCATTCATTTGAAGAGCAAGGGAGCAGGGACTAAGTATGGAGCCTAAACAGGCAATAAGAAGTGGTAAAACTACTAAGATGATGCATTCTTACCCTCTCAATGCAAGGAAGCTGATTTTGTGAAACTCTTTATGGCATTCACAACAAAGCAGGGGATATCCTGTATCACAGAGCATGTGCTTCTCAAGGATCCTTTCTGGTACCAAATGATGCTCAGAGAGTGTGATTTGTTATCAGAGAACTATTTGTGATGGCCAAGATAGAAGGGCACTGAATAAATATCTGCAGCTCTCAGGAACTGAAACATGATGGTGCAGGAGATGGAAACAAATATCTCAAATAGGCAGAGGAGCAGAACCTTGCTACCAAAGGTGACTGCAAATTCAGTAGCTTTTTCTTTTCCTTTTTCAAAGCTGTGAAGCAACAGGATTATCCAGATGAATAATATTCTGTACATTATGTTTTGCAATAATATGCCTCAATTAATTCCTGGAATGATAAATTCAGTCTCCCCAGCAGAGGCTACTGTACAAGAGGTGTAATCTCCAATTTGCTGGGGAATTATGGGCAAGTTGCTTCATAGTCTGCATTTTTGGTTTACTTGACCTATTTTGGCCCCAGCTCTGGAAAGAATCAGTATTTGGAAAAGTGCTTACTGGACTTACTGTGAATGTTTCAGAGCTCTCCCGAATCACTGCTGAAGATCCTGCAGCACTGGATATAGAGAAGACAAAGACAGATTTTTTTACTGATAATCATAGGCTTATTCCAGGACTAAAACTGCAGTTTGGAACTGATGAGGTAGAAAATTGGTGTGGGTGGGGATTTTTTTTTTTTTTTTTTTTTTTTGTGTTTTGGTTTGGTTTTTTTGGTATTTTTTTTGTTCATTTGTCTTTGGTTTGGTTTTGTTTTGTTTTTTGGGTTTTGGTTTTGTTTTGGGGGTTTTTGGGGGTTTTTTGTTTGTTTGGGGTTTTTGGTTGGTTTTTTTAAACTGAAAATTTAATGTGTCTAGTTCTTCTTCATTAAAAGCATCTATTTCTCTATTTTGAGACTCATTCAACTGAAATGGGTGCAAACTTTGCGAAGTCTCATCAGAACTTCTCAGCTGACCAAAAAATTATGTCAACCTTGAGTATCTGTGCAAAAATATAATAATTTTTAATAAGTAGTAGTATATAACTATTTAAGCTAACATATATATTTCTATATCTGTATTTTTTATAATGCATTAGTACATTAACATATAGTTGAATAAAATATTTATCATAGAGTGATTTATTATAGGGATTATACCGTATAGGCTATAATTGAAATAGATAATTAGTATTAGGCATTCAAGAGAAAAAAAGCCATGATCTTTCTTTGCAAAGGATAATGTTAAAATATAGGGATGAACAGCTGAAGGGCCCCTCTAACCATCCTCCTGGCACAGGTCAGTGGCAAAATGTAGACTTTTCTACATAACTTTTCTTTTTGTGTAATTGATTTCTTCGTTCTGAATTTGCAGCCAATGCTGCCTTTTTAGAACTGCTTTGCGGCCTTTTTCCCATGTAATAGTTTGTTGTGCTCAATCTGTCTCACACTAGATATCTGTCTGTGCTTTGTTTGCATTTGTTTTATTAAGTGGAGGGCATGTCATGAAGTTTTTGTGTTGCTCACGTTTGATGTGGGTTGATAAGAAGCAGCTATTTGAAGAAATGGAGAAAAGCAGATTAAAGATTTCCTGTCCCCTCATGGCCAGTTTTCTCTTAGATGAAATGAAGGATTTTTGAGTGGGCACAAGTGAGTGATACAATCATTTCTCTACCAGAAAGTTTAAGTGTATCAGTGGGCTGAATCTTAGCATTTTTGATAATGACTGTCTTCCGAAAAGAATTCATGTATTTCTTACTCTTGCTGCTGATTTCATCCACATCAGTGAGTTTAGTTTGCTTGCAAAAGATTTCTCAGAAGTAACTTTTCCTTACAAAGGTTGGTCATTAAAAATAAAGAAACAAAATGCCAAACAAAACAAAACAAAAACAAGCAAAGAAAAACACCTGACAACAGGGAAAACTGTGCCACTTCTCTATGAATCTTCTTAAGCTCATACATTTTATAAGTATTTAATGTGATCGCTTGTAGGAACAGGCAGCAGCAGGTGACGGCAGTAACTTTGAAGAACAGATTTTTTCTGTCACTTCTTTTCCAGCGTGGCCCAACAGCATTCCTAACAGAAACCACTTGCACAGCTTCCCCATTTCTCTCAGGAAAATCAGTATAGATTGGTAATAATGCAAAGCAACATACAATTAAAAATTAATAGCAAAATGATTACATTATTCTCTTCCAGCAGAAAACCCCCTCCACCCTACAACAAAGGCCTTTAAAGCACTTTGGCTGTTTTCCAAAAGAGCTGATTAATAGTGCACCTAGCACTGCTGCTGAGATGCTCTTGCCAGGCAGGAATTGCTGAGTGTCCGTCGAGGAACTGGGGAGGCAGCAGGGAAGGCTCTGCTCCACATCCCTGTGCCCTCAGAGCGCTGGGTGTAGCCGCCAGGAAAAGCTGCTCAGCTGGCAGCAGCGTGGCAGGGCAGTCCTTCGGATTATTCCAATAATCTCTGACATTCCAAACTGAGAGACAATGCGACGGGAAGGGGGAGAGAGAGGAGTTGCTTTGCTCAACACCATAACAAAGGCTTTGCAGCGTTCCATAGATTATTCTGATCACAAAAGTATCCTGCATTAGGGCTTTCAGCCTGAGATAATTGACCTTGACGTTGCTCTCAGCTAAGGGCACAGAACTCTAGGCGCAGTGACTTACCTTGAAGAACAACGTGCAACTACACAGAATATGTACTTACTTTTTTTTTTTAATTCTTGAAAACTCTGCACTGCAAGGACAAGTAGGCAGGAGTGAGGGATGGAAGGTATTTTATGTGGATGAACACATGAAGAGGTGATTATGTATTGCTAAAAGTCTAATCCCTGGATAAACTACAGTTTGCTATTAATTCTTTGGACTTGCTTAGCTGCTACTTAACATTTCCACGACTTAACAATTATATTCTTGAGCTAAGAGTAACTTTTCAACAAAATGTGTAGGGATTAGAAACATTGATAATTATATTAATTAATATTAATGGGAGTGACAATATTTGTAGTCATATGACAAACATAAGGAAAGCAGGGCTTTAATTTTATCAATTAATTCTGTTTCTAATTGCTTTCACTATTCAATTGTCAGAACGTGTTCTACTTGCAATAAGGAATGTGTTAAGCAGGAAAAGCACAGAGCAGAATTAAGGGGAAGGAGGGCTCTGTGTTTGTATATGGTGCCGTCTGTTATCCAGAAACACATTGAGCCTTCTCTGTGGGCTTTGGATTTTCTCTCTCTTTATTGTAAGTGCCAATCATCTGGAGTAATGGGTTCAATCTCATTGAGCTGGGTTAGTAGGCAGAGAGGCCGTCAGGAGCAGGAAATGCCACTGATTGAAGAGCTCTCCAAATTATCAACTATCCTTCTTCCCACACCTTCCCATAGGTGCAGGATGAGCTCGGGACAGCAAGACAAGCAGACCTCGGAAAAGAGAGCTCTGTGTGTATATCCACACTGACTCCTCAGATTTAATACATCTGATTGGCTCCAAGTTGTCTCTGGAGGAAGGCAGGGAGCTGCAGTCCATTGGCCTTAATCCTTCCCTGCGCTGCCGTATCTTTATACTGCTCCACCAGCTCCACACCACCGTAAAACCAACACAATCCACCCTGTGCACTCCCTGGTGGGAGGGAAATCCCTCACCAGAACCCTGCTGAGCACTGCAGCTGCCACAGAGCTTCCTGGCACCGGGGGGAGGGCAAACCCCTCCCTGCACATGTGTCCAGAGCCCTGAGATGCTGCTCTTGCTGGGTGTCCCCACAGGCTGGGGCTGTGCAGACCCTGCCCACGGGGGTGGAGGCCTGAAAGTCCTCATGTCCTGGGGCCGCTCTTAATGCCGTGGAGTTTCCCCTTGCACAGAGCCCTCCCTCACCACATAGCCGTGCAAGAGACCAATAAAACAAATGAGGACGATCTCCTGGGGCAGCTGCAATAAAACAGTGCTGCCAGCTAAGAATGGTGCCTTTGATGGCTCTGCAGGGGAGAGCTCAGCCATCTCTCCAGCTGCTGGACCCCAGCTCACTGCCCTTGCAGGCTGTGCCAGCTGCTCCTGCAACGCTTCGGGGGCTGCACTTCCTCTCAGCTCATCCCTCCTCTGGTCCTCCTCAGGATTACACCCCTGTGAGGATCTCACCAAGTCCTGAACGGGTGAAGGAAGCTGTCACCCAGCACATTCTGCTTTAATGGCTTCTGGCATCTTCCAGATGATGTGGGAGAACTTGGTGCTGCCTGCTCAGCTGTGTGGATGTTGGACTACTGGCCTGGGGAGTTCCTCACCAGCACCCCAATAAATCTGGGGGACTTGCTGATGAGGATGAGGGAATACTCCCAATTCCCTGGCTTCTTGTGGGCTGGAGACCCTGCCCATCCCATTCCCCTCCTTGTGGACAGGCAGTGCTGATCCCCAGCATATTCGCATCTATGCATATTTTTAGGATAAAATCAGGAAGCACAACTCCATCTTGTTGTGCAAGCCTCATCATTGTCAAAAGGCATTGTCAGGGCAGATTCATGTCTTCTGTGCTGGTATAAACGTTGCTTTTTCCCTATATCCTCTTCAGGGAATAGGGTTCAGAATTAGCCCTTTTGTGTTTGTTTCCACTACTCTAGGATGGACCTGGGAGCCTTTGCTTTTCCCCATCAGGAAGCACAGATTTAACGTATCGAACGCACCAGAATTGCTTAATGAGTGCTCAGTGAATATTAATAAAAGTTTGGACGTGACTCAGGCTACAATGGCTGAGAAGTTTGAAAGCTTTGGTTCAAGATTACAGGAGGCCATGAGAAAATATGGTATCCAGCAGCTAGCATATAGTGTGGATATTTCACTATCCAGGGATCTCTAATTACTAATAATGTACAGGAACAGTATGATATGTCCTTACAATTGCAGAATCCTTTTCAAAGATAATCTTTAATAGTTTATTTGACAACCTGTAAAA